>CAEGAG010018368.1:0-85961 GCA_903067065.1 Brachyrhaphis terrabensis | reverse complement strand
GTCGCGAACGATCCGGCTCTAAGAGCCGGCTCTTTGAAGTGAACGATTGGAACCGGCTCCACAATGGGAGCTGTTTTAGGATCCCACTTGGGAGCCGGTTTTTTTTTTCTACAGTATTAGGGTGAAATGTCCGTATTTTCACGGTTTTTTAAATTATACGTTATACCGCCCCCCCCGCCAAAAAAACATAACAGCGTCAAAAATATATGGGGAGCCGTTTGGGAGCCGAAAGAGCCGGCTCTCCACAGTAAGAAGAGCCATTAGAGCCGCATCTCGAAAAGGAGCCGAAAATCCCATCACTACTCTGCAGCCGTTACGCGAAGGCGGGGCTTAAGCAACACCAACCAATTAACACTGGGATTTAACAACGCAAATATTACGGAATTTACACTGGCAGTGTTATTTTAAAGCTGTGTGGTGTCAAAACAACACTCACACTCTTAATTTAACACTACACCTGAGATTTTAACACTGGCGTTTTTACTGTGCAGTGCTCTCATATCATACCTATCATATCCATCACACCAATTACTGCTCCCAGGGACATCTGTATAGACCATTACAACAGAAAAGGATGGTGGCATGGGGGAACACAATAAGCATGACTTTTTGGGGAAACAACAAAAAAGTATATATGTATATACACACACACACACATACGGCCACAGGAGTCAGCCCGACACAGCAAGAATGATCTGCAAGCTGTGTTTCAAATGGCACTGTCGCATATTTTTAAAATCCCATCTTGATCTTTCTGTCAGTTTTGCTGCTCTCAATGTAAATGCTCTCCTTTAACTGGTAGCGCAGTTAAGGTGGGCACGTTTAAAATAAACAAAACTGAATACGTTGAAGTTTACGTTTTTGTCACTTTTCAGTTTCAATAAGAGTTGAAACTCTTATTAATTTCACTTTTTGTCTAATCAAACTTTGGATGTCAAATTCATTGCTAGATGGAATTATTTTGCCCGGGAACGTATCATGATAGAATCATCAGCACAAATTAGTGCATGGAAAACCTGGAGAGAACCCACGCATGCACAGGGAGAACATGCAAGGCAATAGTGCTACCAACTGCGCCACTGTGCATCCCGTTCACTGTATATAAAAAGTGTAAGACCAGACTTTCTAATTAGACTGATGTTAACATGTTTATTCAATTCTCAGCAATTATTGTGCCAAATGTTCGCGCTAACAGCTAAATGACCTAAGTAGGGAATTAATTGCTATCTGCTTGTTGTACGTCTTAATTAACCACCTCACCCTACACAAGCGAAATAAACCAGTTTGTTCAAGTAAGATTGAATCAGTAGCTAAAAGTCCATTCTTTGTATTGCTTGTGAAAATGTTTTCTAGTTAATTAGAAAATGCCTGAGTAAGTCATTTCAACAAAAGTAATCAATATAAGGGTGGAAAAATAAAACAAATATTTTCATAACAAAAAGAAGGTGAATGAAGCATGCAATAGCTTCACTCTTGATCTTTTTAATTACTTTTCAGTAAAGCATAAAACCATGAAAAAAATCGACAGAGGAGTTCTTTCAGAATATCCTGTTTTTATGGAAGTTTTTAGAGTGAAACTGTACTCATTGTTCTTGTTTTAAATTGGCAGGATTCCAACTAGATTGCTGCAGATTCTCTGGGACTGAAAAGAAAAAGATTAAGTTTCCAACCTAGCATAATTATTCATGATACTGACGAAGTTATTCAACATGGTTGCAGAACAGATGTCTCTAAATGCTGCTCTGTGGACAGGTCTATATGTCTGAGACATAGTTTTCAAGTTGACAATGAGAGGTTCTCTTGACATTTGTGAAAAAAATGCATTCTTTCAACTATCTGGGGAAAGATAGTGAATGCAATCATTTTCCTCACTACATTTTTTATGGACGAATTGATATTAAATTCACACAGAATATCAGGAACAACTCACATCACACCTTTCACACATAAACATATCAAAAATAATTCAAATAATTTCCAGATCCAGCACAACAGAAAACATGTCACCAGAGCATTTGTTCATGTGTCTAAAATAGCTCAGTGTCACATTCTATGAGTACATATGTTGAGATGGTAATATGTTGCTAGACCTTTAGCATGTTGAAACACATTTCGAAATTGACCACAAACGTGACAGCACCTATTCAGCAGGCTTTTACAATCCTGTCAAGCTGCAAAACCCAGTGGATGTTTTCAGCTCCACAGCTGCTTTCTGGACTCTATAGTGATACCTATCCTGTTAGGTGACACTTGTTCTTATGAATCCATTCACTGATAAAAAAAAAAAATTGTTTATGGACTGGTTAAGTCACAGGACAAAAGTTAGCTGTCAGAAGGGAATATATTTTACTACATTTCCACGAAAGACCTAAAAATCCTTTTCTTTTGTAATGGGTCAACCCAGAGTGTCAAACCAGTAGTGTCCAGTAAGAGTAATGTCGTCCACCATTGCTTCTTAATAGAATATTGATCGTTAAAATCAATGCAATTTAAAGACAAGAAATTTAGTGAGATTTAATGTAGTTTTGTGTAACTGTGAAAAAAATGCTGCATTTTGTCAACAAAAAAATGGTAAATATAAACATTGAATCAGTTTTGAATCATATATTCTGGTATTGCACTCTTCCATTCAGTGAATTTTTTTTCTACAGTAATGATTGAAAAACCTAAATATTTAAAAGGTTTTGTTCAACTGTGTTGGACATTCGATGGCTATTCAAATTAGCTCAATAGGATTTTGTGCTTTAGGACATACAGCTCTGGAAAAAAATGAAGAGCCCACTGAAAACCTCATGGTTATTCCACCAAATATTGATTTCTGAACTCTTTTTGAGTTAAAACATTAGTATTGTTGTTTCTAAATTAATATGAAATTGTCTTTTTTTTTTTTTTTTTTTTGCATTATTTGAGGTCTGAAGTATTCTTTTCGTAATTTTTCAAATAAATACAAAAATTTTGCTTGGGATTTCGGAGACATGTTGTCAGTAGTTCATACATATACAGAGTAAAATCAGAGAACTGATCATTTTGCAGTGGTCTCATTTTTTTCTAGAGCTAAAGACTTAGTTCTATTTGTCTTGAAGTAAACCTTTCAGCCTTTTCAAAACTCTTAAACGTAATTTGTAAAACTGCAAGGACAGAGTCAGGGAAAAGACTTGCAGAGAAAAAAGGAAAATATCACTTTTTTGTTAACACAGCTCAAGGCTCTAATGCTGGAAACTTGTCTTCAGCATCAATTGTAATGGAATATTTGTTTGATTGCTCACATTTATTCCTTGTGTAACAGGAGGTTGTATGTAAGGCAAAGTCTCTTATCAAAAATCCTTTAGTCACTTACGTCTTTGTTCCTTCTGCCCTTTTTTCTTAAATAATGCATAAAGACAATCGTGTCAAGCAGCATTTACCTACTACTTGAAAATAAGACTCGCTAAAGAGTCGTCGAGAGTTAGAGGGCAAATAGAGCAGTGTCTGTAAAGCCCATCGCAGTTCTGAGAGTCTAACACTTTAATAATAATAAGTTGTAAAGCATCAACCTCGGGAATAATACTTGAAGAAAATCCTTCACAATTATGAAGGGTACTGAATAAAGTTCTAAATGAAATGTTAATTCATCTTTACTCAACCTTATGTATGATCCATGTTCAGTGACCTCAGTGTCGTAAGCTTGAATGTTTATGTTTATAGGCAACTTGTGCATACCTATAGAGAAGTACAATATTCTCGATTATTAAGAAACAAAATCTAAATATCATTATTGCATGGAAATGTATTCAACCCCTGTTAATCAGCTACTTAGATTTAACCTACATGAAAAGACAGTGTTGAGGAACCTGCACTGTGAACAAATGCACTAAGCATCCCCACACTGTGATGCTGTCAGCCCTGCGGATACATTTTGTTTCAGCAGGGACAGGGAACCTGGTCAGACTTGATGAGAAGATGATTGGAGCTAAATTCAGAGCAATCCTTGAAGAAAATCTATTAGTCTGTCAGAGACTTAAAATTGGAGTGAAGGTTCGCCTTACATTTAAGATGATGACCCTAAACTTTCAACCAGAGCTGCCATGGAATGGTTCAGATCAGAGCATATTTGTGACCTTGTAAAAGTCCTGTTTGAGAGTATGTGGCAAGACTGGAAAATTGTTAACAGAGACTCTCGATTCAATCTGACTGAGCTTGAGCTATTTCAGAGAAGAATTGTGGAAGACTTCAGTTTCTTGATGTGCAAAGATGAAGACCTGAAGTTATAATTGCAGCAAAAGGTAATTTTAGAGACTGTTGACTCTGAAAAGAGGGGTGTTTGTTACAAATATAATGTGCTGCACTACACCTGTCAGGAATGTACTGTATTTGTAAATAATTTTCAAAATCATGTAACCTTTTCCTTCTACTTCACAATTATGCCCTGTTTGTTTTGCTCTATCGCATGTGATCTCAAGAAAATACATTAACATTTTTAGCCTGTAAAAAGTTAAACCAGTATGAATATATTGGAAAGTTGCTAAATGGTATCTCAAGTGTTACTATTCCAGCATTCTGAGTCAGAGCAGTTTAATTCTTGTTCAGGGAAAGATTAGATTTTCTTTTCATTGAGAGAGGCTCTGATTATTACAAGTAGCACCTGAATAGACGGCAGTCGTGACTTCTGTATTTTGAGAAGAATAACAGAATAATTATGTTTCCTGAATGAAGGGTCTAGAGAATAATAGTTGCCTACTTCTCCCAAAAAGCAATTATCTTTGGGCAACTTTCTCTCGCTTCGTTGTTTTGGACAGTGGTTGTATGAGCAAAAACATGTGGGTGTATGCATGAGCTCTCATGTCCTTGGCTTTTTGGAAGATTTCCTTGCATCACCAACCTTAAAAAAATACATCTTCTCTTTCAAACTTCCTGAGTTGAGCTCATAGACTTAATTTTTTATGGTGGGTGCACTTACGCACGTGGTTAAATGTGTGTAGGTGTGTGTGCATGAAGGCAAAAATGGCGTGTTTGTGTGTTAAAATGCAGACTTTGTGTCCCCTCAGCGGATTGTCGCTCCTGCTTAAATCCCATATGAGCTCAATCCAAAGTGAGCAGTGCTGGCCTATTCTCTAGCCTCAGTTCCTCTGCTATAAGGCTGGCTGAGTGGCGGTAATTGCCTCCCGCCCTGCCAGTTCATGCCTTGACAAACCGCTCAGAATGCAGATTCAAACCATAGCTCCCCGTAGACTACGTTAAGCAAGGTGGGCTGCTCCAAATGCCACGGTAGACCACGTTCTTACATTATGTACCCTAATGTATGAAAAACCAAAGCTGGAGGCATCAGGTGAAGTATTTTCCCAGGGAGTTGTGGAGTTGAGAGGAACATGTTTGCCTATTTAAACAGAAAGGTCATTAAACGAGAAAAACAGCACTGTCAAATGATGTCAAATCCAGTCAGAACTCCATTTTTACTGAGAGGAGGAACTATTAGACAGAATAGTCAAAATAAAACTAATAGATTTGGCCTCAGGGTCTCTATTTCCTCAAAAGCTCAGCTTTTGATACAGTTGCAGCATCTCGAGATTGAAGGAAGTAAACAGAAGTGCATAGTGAATAAACAGTATTTTTCTTCTGTAAGCCTTGAACAGTCAGAATATCCCAAAAATCCCTTAGGCACCAACACATTTGATCTAAAACTAATATTGTCCTCTCAGTCTATAATGCGGCGCTGCTTCTTTCTTGCAATACTGGCTCAGGCATTTGTTTGTACAGATGAGCACAGGAGACCAAATAACATAAAGGCTCTTGGCTATTGAGAAAAATGTTTTCGTAACTTCCCATCTCCTTAATGTTTCCGTGCTTTCTTTGTTCATCTTGCCCTGCTGGACACAAGTGCATAACTGGCATATTCAACTATCCCACCTACAGCGTTAAATTGTAGCACACAAACACACCCCTACACGCAAAGCACTCATCCACACATTTGTATGTTTTTACACATGGATGCGTACAGAGCCCACAGGACCAACTCTAGCTGGTGGCTGACTGTCACATGTCTGGGTCAAAGATGTGTGAAAGAGCACATGCATATGGCTGTATGATTCCCTAATTTATTCAGAAAAGCTGTGTGAGAGGAGTCAATGAAAGAGTTGATGCACCACCTCAAGGGATACACAGTTCTTTAAGTGTACATATAGTACCTTGCAAAAGTATTAATAGCATTGGACAGTTCTTTAATTTGTTGATTTCTAGTCACAAAGTCAAATATTATTTTATTAATGCACGATTGTACAGCAAGAGGATAAAAATTCATCATTTCTTTATTTTAACAAATGAAATATGAAAAAAACAAAACTGTGGCGGCCCCTTTGTTTGCAGCCACACAAAAACACATACTGCCTTGTAGTAAAAGACGATACCGTAATTTCCGGACTATAGAGTGCACCCGATTATAAGCCGCACACAGTACATTTTTAAAGGAAAAACCATTTTGTACATACATAAGCCGCATCTGTCTATAAGCCGCATGTGCCTACATACAGACGGTACACAGAAAGAGTTTTCAAAGTTTCAATAATATACCTTAGCTTTTCTTTCCAAACAGTGCCTGTGACGTGGCAGTAACACAGCACTAACAGGGCTGGTTAAAAAACATACCGGTAAAAGTCACTGAGACGCGGCATTAACACAGCAGCAACACGGTAGCACAGCACTAACAGGGCTGGTTAAAAAAACACACCGTTAAAAGTCACTGAGAGCCATCTTCATCCTCCTCCTGTGCACCGAGAAGTGTTTAGTTACATTAAACTTGCGTCTTCCTCGACACATATATTCCACCTGTCTCACTCTTACCTTTTCTGCTCGAGCGCCTGTGGCGGCCGTTAGAAAAAATGCATAAATAAGCCGCATCATTGTATAAGCTGCAGGGTTGAAAGCGTGTGACAAAAGTCGCGGCTTATAGTCCGGAAATCACGGTAAATGTTAAGACTCCAACTAGAATTGCAGTAAAGTCACAAAAAGAAAAAAGATTTCAGACCTAATTACAGACAGTACAGGCTCATATTCCTAACTTATAGCAATGCAACGTTCCAGGTGGACTAGATGTTATGGATTTGGTGAGAAAATCTTTATTGCAGTAATTAGAGGCTTGAGACCTGACTCAGAAGTCAATAAAGTTCATTCGGACTTTCTCCTCGAAAACTTGGCTTGTACTTGAAATATATCTGCCTTGTAGCTGCATCTATTCAGATATGTCTCTGTTAGAGTTGCAGATCGTCACATAGATTTTCAACAAACAACAACATGCATCTGAGACAGTGGTAGTAAGGTGAGAAAATGCATTGCAATGCTTTTGCAATCTTTGTATCGTCAACAAAGGAGTAGTTTGTAGGAATTGTCCAAATAAAAAAAAAAAAATGTTTGTGTGTGTAGTCTCAAGAGACGCTTTCCCTCCACCACCCCTACCACCAGCAGCAGCAGCAGCAGCAGCTCATCAAAGTAACATGAAAATAGGATGACTCAGACTGATGACGCTTTGAGACCTGCTGCGCCAGAAGAGTAACAAACTTTAACATGCTTGCCTCATTCTTCTTGTGTTCCTCTCGCCTGCTTTCATTTTCTGCTAAGTGGACCTAAACACTCATGCAATCTCAGAAATAAGTAGATATTTCTATTATAAAACCCAGCATAACAGATTATTGGATGGGTACCTCCATTAGATGAAGAAATGTGTTATCTGAGTTCAGAGTTTATGAAGCATATTAGTTTTGTCATTTTTGCATCCCTTAATTTAGCAATATCCAGCATACTATGCAAATCAAGAAGGTTGCTTGAAGTCACTTTTGATCGACTTCCAGATTTGCATTAGAGACCAATCTTTTCCAAACACCTGATATGCTTTGTCAAGAAAGCAAATTGCCATATTTTTTTAAAATGTCAGCTCGTCCTTTAACCACGACTCGCACCACATTTTAAAAATCTGCTCTGATGACTGAAAGTAATCTGGGATTACGCAATGGCGGCTGCACAGCAGATGCTGTGATCCACTTGTCTACCAACTTGAGTGTCACATTTGTGATTGGTATGGATTTAGAGTTATTATTTGTCATCCAATCCGATTTGTGAAATCATAGACTAGTGTGGAGAGAAAATAAATTGTCTGATACCAGAGACCAAGAGGTTGACTCTGAGGTTTGTACGTATTTAATTAGTAATTGTCAGTTACTAAGTGACATGGATATGCTTGGTCAGAAGGGACCTCTGCTCTGTAATGTATTGTTTGTGCCTAAAAAACTTACCTCGGCAAGAAACCAACCAAATGATATGAGTTCAACCAGTTCTGTCATCTAGCCTTGTGGATTTGAAGATTATGTCAAACGAATTCATCTAGAAGGTGGCAAAAACACTTATGTAAAGTAAAATAAAGAGAAAAAAAGCTACTGGGCTCATAACGCATTAAGTGTCCTTTAAAAATTTCAATAGTCAGTTTTGCTTTTCACTTATTTCTGCATCGCTTTAAACTGTTGCCACCAACACTGGGCCAATCTAAAAAGCCGTTGTGGCAATAAATCGTTAATGACCCCTGGTCTCTCGGAGAGCTACTTACTGCAGCCAGGGCCCCTGCACACCGGAGTGAGTAGAGCAGTTCCACACTGATAGCTCTGAATATATATGCCCTTGACATGACAAAGAGAGGTGGAGGGCTCAAAGTGGTCACATCGCATTAGCATCGAGCATGCATGAGTGGCTCACAGGGCAGCCTGCTGGAACCCAGTGGTGGTTAAGGCAGTGTGCAGGAGGTTACGGATGCAGGGTCTAATATGCTTGAGGCACTTCACGGGACAGTTGGATGGGGTCAGTCAGCAAAACCAAGCAGCCACCCTTCAATAATTAAATCAGTCACAGTCAATATATTTTGGCATAAGTGCCTGAGCTTTTTGATCACTGAAGGAAGAAGTAGAAATTAGAAGCTTGACAGAAAACTGATGGCATCTCCCAAGATCATTTAAGGAACATATGTTTGCATGTTTACAAATTAAGCTATGTCACATGTATGTTTTTTTTTTTTTTTTTCCAAGTCAGTGTCCTCCGTAAGCAGCTTGTTGCTCTTTACGGCAAAGGTGGCTTTTCACCCGAGCTCTGGCCTTCTGTCAAATTAGATTAAGGGCTGCTTACTCATTATTGACAGGAGCCGCTTGCAGTAATGACCCACAGTGAGAGACTCATTTCCTTTGATGGTAACAACACTGACTATATTGCACATATCCCTAAGCACATCTCTTCAGGGGCAACAAGCTATCTGATCGCCTTTAGATTTTTTTTTTTTTTTTTTTTGTGATATATTTCATGTTGCTCTGTTCGTTCTGCTTCTGTCCGGCTTTGATCTTTGAAAGTGTCTGTCTGATGTGTTTTTCTTCCCACTCCCCTTCTTTGGCCCACCCCAAAGTCAGCCGACAAAAGCCCCTGAGAGCGAGCTTCTGCGTGTCATTCGTTTGAGTTGGAAGGATGACAGAAATCACATTTAATTGAGGGGTTCTTTTGTCGGTTGAAAAGATAAGGGAGTATGATGTGAACACATGATGAATACAGAAGAACCATGGTCATTTTTTTCTTTCTGTCCATTAGGTTGGTAGCATACATAATACTCTTTTCTTTTTTTCTTTTTTTTTCTGTTTCTCAACCCGTCTGCAGTTATGTTTGTGCCATCATGAGGATGTTTACAATTATGTGTTTGCACACCTGCTTCAGTGTACACTGTGCATTTCTGATTGTGGACAGCGCCGGAGGCCTGGAGCTGAGCATTCACCCTTTACAAGCAGCTAAGGAGGGAGCCTGTGTGCAGTTCTGTGTGATTAACACGAGTCAGACTGCCAGAGGAGGAGGAAGCTATCAGCCTCTGATTAACTATAACACATTGAAAGTGCACTTTTAAAACAATTCAGTTCGCTTCTCCATTAGCAGCCAAGCCAGACAAATGGGAAGACATTTTCAAGCAATTGTTAAAACTCGTTTTTAGATCAGATCTGCTTGGGGAAAAAGACCAGCGTGTGATTTCAAATGGTTATGGTACCTTGGCAGGAGAAATGGTTCCTAATCAAGACAGAGACTGAACCGCTTGTAGCCTAGGAGCTGTTTGTCTTTTTATTTTCATCCACAAGTCTTCAGTTGGTCCGCACATTTATCTTAAACTGATCGTCTTGCTAATTTCAGTGCATATGTTACCTCTGACCTTTACCTGACAGGTGGAATAGCAACATTTCTCCTGACAACAGGGTAACATTTAGTCTGATTTATGTTAATAACATTCATTTTCTGTACCTCTGGGGGTGTTTAATCCAATACCCATTTTTATCCCCTTATTTTCACAAGTACAGCTGCAAAGCCAGAAATATATTTTACTTCTTGTGTTTATGTTTCAGTGAGATGCAGCCATTGTGTCTCTTTCTGTAATTTTAGATTATTCCAGGAGGCAAGGCAAAGTTTATTTACATAGCACATCTCAGTAACAACGTGATTCAAAGTGCTTTAGATAATAAAAATATAAAACATTGAACAAACAAATAACATTTGATAAAGAAACGTAATGAAAAGTTGCAATTAAGACCAGAATTAATCTATTTTCTATTAATTATTAATCAAAGACAACTCTGAGCAAATGGGTTTTTAGGTTTGATTTAAAGAACCTCAGTGTTTCTTCATGTTTCCAGTTTTCTGGAAGCTTGTTTCAGCTTTGAGGATCACAAAATAATAATGTTTGGTTCTGATTGTGGAGATGCAGAGTACACTTGAACGAGAAGAACAGAGTGGTCTGGACAGTTGATGCAACAATAACAGATCTTTGCAGTATTAAGGTTCATATTACCTGAGCCTTTTCCTCTTTTGTCACGACATGTGACAGGAGGAACCTAAAGAATGAATTTACACAGAAACCTTCAATTTCTGCATTCTATCTCCCTAATTCACTTGAAATTTGTTTTATTGGTTTTCTGCAATAATATTTTCATCTCTGCACATAAAGGTACAAAGATGACCTGTCAAAGTCCAAGGACCATCAGAAAAACCTTTTGATGTTTGAATATAGTATGAAAAGCAGAACAAAATTGTTGACTTCTTAAAAATGTGAATGCTTTTATATCCGTTTAATGTCCCAGCTGACATCAGAATACCTTAAGTAAGTGACAAGCTATGCACAATTGTTATTTCACTTAACTCAGAGGTCACTGCTTGCGATATTGCACTGAACTAAGATCCCATGTGTACTTTTAGGTGAAAACTGATTTCTTCGCAGAAACCGAAACACGGGAATTTTTTTTTTTTTTGGTAGAACAAACAACCTTGTCCTGTTTTTTGTCCCCAGCCTCCCATCTATATCCTGCTCTTGGTTCCGTAGTTCAAAGCAATCTGGCAGGTGGAGTCAGAAAAGAGTCCAATGTTGTCGAACAGAAATCAGATTTTCTCCACTCTCCATTAGCCTTATCTCCTTCACTCTCCCCCCCGAAGATCACATTAAATGACATCTGCTATCATCAGGATAATTTATGTCAACTCCGTGAGATGACTGCAGATGCTGGGTAGCAGATCATAGAGATGATGAAGGACAGAGAAGAAAGATAAAAGAGATGTGGCTATCTTAAAATTATTCACACTTGCAATAGAGCTTGTTAGGTCTGTCACAGGATATAATTAACATATAAATCGATGCTGTTTCGCAAACCAAGCATGCTGCTGTTGTTAGTGAGTTTATCCCTCTGGGAGAATAGAAAAGGAGAATGGGTTCAGGATCTATAACTTCAGCTCATATAACAGCTCTAATAAGGTACTTCAGGATATGGAGACTGCGATCAGAAATAATGCCTGCTTCACAAGGGTATTTCTGAGAAATGTGGTTGGTTTTCTCTGCCAGGGTTAGTTTGAAGAGTGCCCAGTCTGAACAGTTGTCAAAAGTAGCAATCCATGACCCCAGTGCTGGAGTATCAACCACAACTGAATAGCCCTTCTTATCTTCTGACTATACCATTAGGAGGGCTCACTGTCTTTTGTCTCACTTTTTTGTTCCTCCATTGCATTTGTCGCTCTCCTGTTCCTCTTGGCAGTGCAAACAGGCACTTCTGTTCACTTGGTAATGAGAAGATGCCTCTCTTTGTCACAGTGCTTCCCTGGTTCCCTTTTGATGCCTTTGTGAACATCTGTTTCTATCTCTTTCTGCCTCTCAAAGGACTGTTTATCTCATGTCACCTCTTTAACAGCAGGTGTTATCTCTGCTATGCTTTTAAAAGACTGAACTTGGCCGCCCTTGAAACGTATAGGGATTGAGCTTGTATTGAATCATCCAAGCTGCCATCCTCCTCAAGACATCTGAGCATTCCTACTTGAGTTCTTTTTGTAATCGTACTTACAGCATTCTGCAGGGTAGCAGGCGCTTTGTGCCGCTGTTCTTGGTAATACTACCTTAAGGCTCTGTTCAACGTGCATCAGTCATTTAGTAGTGCGCAAGTTTTGCTTTTTCTGGAAAAAATTTACGATTTTAAAAAATACTCTCCATGCAGCCTTGGTCTAGACATTTTTGGACTGAGGCGTCTGCATAGGCGCCTGATTATAAAAGAAGCATGGACATTAATTGGCTGGCTGATGTTGGGTTGTCAGCAGTAGCTGATGGCTCATTATGCTGCTAGAGCAGAATAGGAGTAAGATAAGTGTTGAGTGCACCCCCTCACTCTTTCCATTTTGGCCTTCCTCAAACCATGCACACCCTGTAATTTCAGCATCAACACATCATTCAAAGCGTCTGGGGCATTAGATAATAAAATCTGTCTTTCCCATGGATATAAGCTTTGGGGGGCTATGTGCTTGAGAGATGGCTATGATTGTGCATGTGTGCCTCTTTGTTTGTGATGCAGGGATTCAAGGGGACAGTTTGCTTGGCTAATGGGGTTGGCGTGCAACACAGTGCTCTCCCAGGCGAACAGCTAATTAGCAGAAGCAGATGAGAACACAGTGAATGTACGTCCAAGTTTCAAAGACATGCTTTTCAACCAACCAGAATGGTACCATTTCCATTCTGCCCAATCGGTGGCCCTGTACTGCCAAATCCCATCCATGTTTAGAGTCCACCCAGCCAGTCTATGGCATCTTAACCTTTTCATGCCTTTCCCGCCTTTCCAATGAGGCTTCCCTTTGCCATGGCAACAAAATGTGTTGAATGACTACTCAGCCCTGGGGGAAGCTCAAAAAAATAGAACCCATTAAGTTAAGGGTCATTTAACATTCTCATCCGCTATTGCCTCTACAGATGAACAGTTAGAATGCGAGAATTGTCCTTGAGATGAAATTGCAATTCTTTTGTGCAGCAATAATATAGGTTAAGAGAGAACAAAGGTTGAGCCTGTATGCTAGCATGCTGCCATAATGTCCCTTTATTCTATTTGCAGTAAACCAGACCTGGTATTGCCAAGTGTAATGATTCTCTCAGATTATGTTGCGCAAAATTGTCTCTTCATGTTAGGCAGGGTCAAATTACTGCAGGGGGAAGAGAATGCTATTGTTGTGAAATCCAGGACTGGTGTAATTCTGTAAAGATGGGGCATACAATTCCTTGAAAACATATTCATATTACCTGAATCTTTTCCTCTTTTGTCACAATATAAACAAACTTCAGTGCATTTCATCTGATTTTGCCCTCTATACAAAGGCAGAGTAGAGTCATAATTGTAAAGTGGAAGGAGACAGATATTTTCTTTCAAATCTTTTTAAGATATCTAAATTTCAAAAATGTGGTATAGATTTATATACATTCCCCCTGAGCCAATACTGAGAAAGGCAGTGTTTGGGTCATGTTTCTACCAGTCTTGCACATCTTGAGACCCTCGTAGCCTCCAGCTCAGTCAGCCTGGAAAGTGTGTGTGAACTGGGGAATACACCGCTTGGAATATATGACCCAATATCTGATATTTTCCGATATTATTTCCCACCCGTTACACTGTAAAATAATATCCACACCTCTGACATTGCTTTAGTTAAACACCCCACAGTCCTGTTCCGTATCACCTCTGCTGTCCCAGGCCCAAATACCACAGGGCACTGTATCCAGATATATTTTAGATTCTGCCCTATACAACATCTAAAATGACATTAATCTCATATTTCTTGTATAACCGTGGCATTGTGGATTCTATTGTTATAGAATGATAAATGAACATCAGATTTTGCTTGAAAGTGCAAAGATCTTCAAGAAAGCAGATGACAGGTTGTTGAATTTTCATGTGGCAACTTCTGCAGCTGAATGTCGGTGTTTTTTCTCTTATATATTTGCGGAAATGACCTCACTGTCAGTTTGAGGTTTGCATGGGAGACCCCAACTTTAACAGCTCATTTATCATTCATTTGAGGGTGGCCCAAGGCAGCCAGGAAATGTAGGGGAATGAGATTTCCTTTTCCTCTGGGTAGGCTATCTGTGTGCACACAGAAGTCACAGTCAACCTTGCAACGTTAGCAAAACCATTTTTATCCCCTTTTTAGATATGAACACAGCTCATCATAACACCTTATGGTGGAATTCACCAGTTAACTGAGCTGGGGCCAGTTTGGGGGAATTCTTAGACCAGTGCACCATATGTAATCTGAACCCGAAATTTGGACATTTCTTATCCATTACATCTGATAAGAGATTATTGAAGTCTAACACATGCCTCAGTGGACTATTTTTTAGGAGGTTCACTCTTTCAAAACAAGCCTGATAGGCTACTCCATCCTGAAATAGTGAAATATGTTCAGTATAGCACTGATCTCTTCCCATGCTGGGCGCAGTATTCTCCTCTGGCCTGCTAAAAATTCCCATCGTAAGACTCTTTATTGTGTCCAGCGCTGTCTCTCTCTGTATTGCTCTCATCTTTCTTATAGCCTGAGAAAAGACAGCATAGTTCAAGAGGTTCAACTTAGTTTGAAATAGCTTTTACTTCATGCCGTGTCTTTTAGAGCCATGGTGAAAATTCAGTAAGCCATTCTTTTTGGTGAGATTTATATATTTGGACAAGACTAAATCATCTGGTGCTTAACGCTGTTAAAATAAGATAAATGCTATCTCAGACAACTAAAGATGTAGTGCCCCATTATGCAGTGTGTAGAATAAGAATTAAACATTTTTAACAGTTTTCTCAATTAAAATATTTCTAAATTGACCATGAACATAAAATCCACACCAAATGTTGGCAACAACCCAAGTAATCCACACATCCGAAGATTTTAAAGAACATTAGTCTACAAATGAACTTCCCAGTAAAAAAAAAAAAATTATACAGGAATAAGCATGCTTACAGAAATGTATTCTTTTTTAAGTGATGACAACTTTAAGATGCCTCCTGTATGAAGAAACAGATCACATGCATTGCTAAGGTGGAATTTTAACCCATTCTTCACATAAACTGTGTTCAAGTCTTAAAGGTTTTGGTTCTTTCTATGCACTTTGATCTTCATTTCTGTCCACAGATTTTCTGTTATATGCAATTCAGATAATTCACTGGGCAGAATTTCTTTCTTTGGCCATGTGTTTCTCCATTTCTCCATTAATATTTCCTTCAGTTATTTAAAGTCTGTCCTAAGAAAGCCCACGCCATGATGAGCACTATTGTCTACTATATTTGGGGTTGTGTGCAGAACCACTCTTCCTCCTAACAACCCTTTCTCGTTCCACTGTGAACTCCAAAGAGCTCTGCTTTGGCCTAGCCTGACCAGGCTATGCAGTATTCTTTCAATACTTGACTGGTTTGTCCAAATCTTGTCGCAAACCTTAAACAAGCTTCAACATGACTCATCTTCTGCAGTAGAGTTTCATAAATACAATGTGGCCAAGTGCAGTTCTTCATGGGAAAAACTCTACTTGCTATTCCATATCATTTTGAAGCTTGTTGCAAGTGCTTCAAAAAGAGCAGTCCTGGTTCTTCAGCTGCTCTTTGATTATTATTTTGATTCCTCTGTCAGAAATCGTAACAGTGACTCCTGGTTATAGCAGCTCTAAAGCGATAAGATGCTCTTTTCACTTCAGATTATGGCTCAATGGCACTCTCTGGAACATTCAAGAGTTCATAAAAGCAGCAATAACCATTGTCATTAGTGTGAATTGCAACAATAATATATTTGTGAGGGTCTCTGCTTTTACCAATCATCTCTCCCTGAACAGTATTTTGGCAATGAGAAATTAATTTATAGGCATTCAGGCGTTGGAATACTTTATAAATGCTGACAGATTTTATCCGGTTTCTATGCCTCCCTTTCTTCGTGTGTTTAATACTTGTGAATTATTTTTTTATTTCTTTTTGCATGTGTGGATTAATTTGCTTATTACCACCACATCTATAGTGAATTTCATGCCAATGAAAATTTGGAAAGTTTTATTTACTATTAAAATAATTTTACATGCTTAATACCTAGTTTACCTGCTGTTTTGAATGTTACTTTTTATCATTAGGTATGTTTACATGAACATACGTCTTCAGAGTAAACGTCGGATCAGAATAAAAAAGCGTCATGTGAATGCTCCAGTCAGATTGTTCTGATCCGGATCATTCTGCCACGTACTCAGGCGTACTTCAATCTGGAGTTGACTCGATACAGACTTAAAGCGGACGCGCAAAAATACTTTTTTACAATAATAATATTCCTGATTGCTAAGCAGGAATCTGTGTTCACAGCAAATTGTTTTGTATGCAACCTAGTTGTTCTAGAGTCGGCCCAACCAGTTTCACATCAGCATAATTGCCACTTTGTACCATAGTAACAGGTGTGCCGTGGCTGCCCTGGTGAGGAAAAACTGCGGTATACATCCGGCTAGTTCATCAAACTTGCTAGTATTTATTCGGGTTGTGACAAACATAGGAATTTGTCAGGAAGTTTCAGGGGGCTGCCAGTTCAAGATGCTTGGTCCTTGGCTCAGGGTCAAAAGAGATTCTGCTTTCCAACCCATTTCTAATAGAGAACAAGATGAAAAGATGCTGCTTTTACCTTGAAAGATCAGCAGAAAATATGAGATTTGGGGGTTCTTTTGACTTAAATAATTGCAGAAAATAATTGTTCTTGAGAAACAGCAATCACTTTACAGAGGGTCAATACTATTGCAAGGCAATTTGCACTATTTTATTTTCACTGTAGCTTTCTTTTGTTTTCAATTATAAGTTAATGAGGAAAAACACTTGAATGAAAAGTCTGTTTTGATAGGATTTTCTTCTTGTGCATCACAAAGGTGGCAGATTTCTGATGAGTATAAAACCTGAGACAGACTCACTCAGTAAACAAAACAGATAGCATGTCCAATGTTCACTACCACTCAGGGGAAGAGCTTAGCAGCAGTCCATGAAACACAAACACACATAAACCAAACATTGTAAACATATTGCTAAATCTATATATATATATATATATATACAATTGGCTAAGATTCTGTATATGTATATTCCTGCTCTGAGAGATTCTTGATGGCGACTTTTGCAACACAGCGGTCAACGTCGTTCAACAATGCATCAACCAGCATGTCTTCCAATCATGAGGCAAGATTCTCAGTTCCCTCCTCATCACACACTACAGGAGGAGAATCAGGGCTGCTCTAACCTTGCAGGGAGGGAGAGAAATGCACATTTATTACATATTGTATGTGAGGTTTTGTGGAATGTTCTGGGCGCAGCAAATTGGACACATTTCATTCTAACTCTAGTCAGTCTCCAAGGGGAGCCAATTACTACGTCTCTCCTTGAGAGCTAGCCCAAAATAACCAAAATTCCTCCATCTTCCCCTGAGCGCGGATAGAGAGCAGAAAGGAATATTGTCTGTTCCCTGGTTTCCCATTTGGTTAGCCCTACAGACAGTCGCTGAAATCACACATTCCTTGCATTTATTACCTGCTAATGACTCTCCTTCCCTCTGAGACCACATAGAGAGAAGACAGAGAGGGAAAGGGATGGTAAAGGAAGCATAGGTGGTGGAAAAAGATGCTTGCTGAGCTGCATCACTATAAATGATGGATGTGTCCCAGGAGCAGGTGATTTACAGACTGGAACAGTGAACATTGGAGACATTGAAACATCTGATATGGGTGATTTACCTTCTGTCGACTTGTGGCCCAGGAGTTTCCCTACCGACCAGGCTTTGAAAGCACAACTGCCCACACACCTGTTTTGACCTTCCCTCTTGGTGGGCAACTGTGATTTATGTAAAGTTTTGGTGCTGAGAATATTTTTATTGTTGCTAACCATTACTGACTTCATGGAAACAGCAGTCAATCTGCTTCTTGCTTTAAACTTAAGGTCTCAAACCGGTTCTATTGATTGTTTACTGACATAGCCAATAATTAACAGCAGGGGCCTTTTTATAAAAATTTCATTCCAATGAAAATAATTGAAGATTCCCCTTTTCAAAACTCTTTTCTGGACTTTATATTCTTGTTAGAATTACCAGCTACTGTGGGGTGCTGTCACAGTTATTATCAACTTCTTGGACAGTCTGTAGTCTACCAGGTATGCTGGGAAAAAATTATTTTATTCTATCCATCTTTGAATGAAATCCTCCCAGTTTGAGAAAAAAAGCTTCACCTGAAATGGAAAGTCTTAAAATTGCTCTTCTTTTGCTTGTGCTTGCTTTTTTGGACAAAGAGAAAGAAACCTAGGTATATTATATTACGAGTCAGTTTTTCACCATTGCCTTTAGCTCCTCCAGGGCCTTTTTCCTGGGAAGAAGTCAGAAAATATGAAGTTATATATAGGCGTTGTTATTTATTTGTAATTTATTATTAAAAATCCTTAGTCCCAAAGATATCACTCAACATAAGTCTTCTTTATAAACAATAGAAGTAGATTTTAGCACTAATGTACACTGGGAAATTGTTTCTGGCTTAAAACAAGGGGTCTAATGTGGTCATGACATGTTAAAGGTTGGGGGGAGGGAAGAACCTGTGTTTGACTTTGTCTCTACTGACTCAATGTTTCTGTCCCATCGAAACAGTCCGCCTCTGTAAGTACTCCATCCTGTGACCACTTACTAGATATACACTGTATAATTTGCTCGGTAACAAAAATTGTTATTGTTGAACAACTTTATAAAATCTAAAAATTTGTATTTTTGATACCTGGCAGGAGTCTGCGGACCATGCATCTGTTACTGAATTATGTCCAACCAGGCACTCTTTTTTTTTTATTGGCCAGCCTCAGATGTCATACTGTTTTTGAATCCACATTCGTGTCATTCATCTAACATTGGATGGTTTTTATAATTTGAAATGCAGCTAATTAAAATCTGGGGAAATTATTCTTTTTATTAGGCTTTACTCTACACCTGCTCCAAACAGCCCATTTTGAAATGACTCTGTCCAATCCTGAAACAGTCCAGGCTGGTTATAGTTTAGAATTTTAACATCCATTTTGATGATAACTGACCTCTTTGCTTGGGATTTTATTTATATCATGAACACTTTTCATTTTATCCAGAATACGTCTGGCTCAACTCACACTAAAGAACACTCTTTTGGTTCTCATTTTCACTTCGGGTTTGAACATTGATTCTGTCTGCGCTGGGGACATTTTTGTTTCTGACAACCAGGGTGTTATTTTTAATTTATCTGTAACAGTTTGCAGCTCACCATGAGGTCTGCTCTCACTTCTTAAATTCCTCTACTGCCAGCATGTTTTCTGAGGCTTTTAATTTATTTTTATCCTTATTTAATGATGTAGATGTCCTAACAGATCATTTTAATGAACATTGCCTTTCTATTTTAGACAAAACCTGTCCTTTCAAAACGAGATCAGTACCATTTCTGCAGTCCTCTTAATGGGTAAATGACGATTTGTTTAAAGCTTTCCTGCAGAAAAATTTAACATCTGTGGAGAAACAATAATTTAGAGGTACACTTCTTACACATGACGAATATTTTAGTGATCTTTAATAACTGAGTTAAAGAAGTGCGCTTGTGCATGAGCTCAACAGCTTATTGATTAAAAAAAAAAAAAAAAGGCATACAAACTCAGAGTAAAGAATGGCTTGTATACTGCTTCAAATAAACTGTCAGAGGTTTGATCACAAAGTTATTTCCTAATAATGATTGTCTCTGACATGCTACATATTTTAAAGATTTTCCACACGCAGTTACATTTGCACATCAGAAAGCCCCCTGCAGATGGCAATTTTGACCTTCTTGACCTACAGCCTCTTTGCTTGAATGGTTCTGTTATTGCCACATCACTACTTGCCCCGATTTTTAATGTAACCTTTACTTCAGGCAAAATCTCCTTCAGATAGAAAATTGCATAGTTTTCCTCCACTGAATAAAGGTGGCAAATCATGACTTTTGCAGTGACTGACCTGTTTTTAAACTGTGCTGGCTGTCTACAATCCTACAATCGCTCATTGTAATCTAAACATAAGCTCCGCTTGTGCTTTGCAGTTAGCTGGGGTGTATATCAACCTATAAATTAATGGAGAAATTAATTTTTTTTTAAAAAGCCATGAGCCATGTTTAGGGTTTGTGAAGCAAATCACAAAAGCCTTGTCTTTTATCATAATTTTGCCTTTATTTGTCATGCTTTGACACAACCACTCAGACAATAGTATTGCACTCACTAACAGTGATTTTCATTAGGAATTTTTAAAGCTAGGCATTTTGTCTCCAATGCAAGTCAAGTCCTTGGAGATTAGATGTTTGCAGATAACAAGCCCCAGTCCCACTCCAGGTATATGCTTGAAAACTCAACTGGCTTTAAAGAGTTTTCATCAGTATTACATGGGTTATATTAGCATTGAAATCATGTCTGACTTAACTCACTTGTCGTTGATGTTCCAGGCACTGCAGTCTGTACTTTGTTTTTCTTGTTCCAGTCAAACTTTCCTGCTTGGCAACCTCAATATGCTGATCCAATGTGGTTAACTACGGCATGGAAATTAAGTTTTTGATACACCACTGATTTTTAAAAAGTTGTCCAGCTTATAAGAGGCATTTTATTTTCATTGTAGATATACCACAATTATGAGATGATCTATAAAATCCTGAAAATCACATTGCATAATTTTTGAATTATGAATTTGCATTTTATTGCTTGAAATATGGATTTGATCACCTACCAGCCAGTGGGAATTCTGGTTCTAATTTATCTGATTATCTGTCTTTAAAAAGCCCTCCTATGTGTATTAATTTCACCTGCTTGACATACTTGTGATTTATTAATTTATTATTATTTGAGCTTTTGTGTGATAAAAAAGAGGAGGAATCTGGAATAAGGTAACTACTTTTATAAATTACTTTTTTTAGAATCTATTTTGATGTGTTGTTGATAAATTGCTTTCCGTCAGACGAATTATGTTGATCAAAACTAAAATATTTCTTTCAGCCTATATCTGCCTGGGGTATGAATAGTTTTAGGCTTAATATACAAGAGTTTCATAAATGTTGTCATTAATTAATAGCATAAACAAATATTTCACTTGACTTTTGCTTAAAATAAATTGATGTTTAGATTTCTAAGTAATTTTCCCTAAATGCATTTACAATTGGATCAAGCCTTGTGTTTTGGTTTGAGTTTTACATAGCAGTAAATCAAGTCCCTACAGATCACGGGTTTTAACATAACTGGTAATAAAGCTGTAACCTACTATGTGAAAGAGACTTTTTATTTTGAGCATTTATTTTGTTATTAAAGAGAATATAACTCAACCAGGCCACTAGCTTCCTTGTGGTGTTTTTGACTACACAGTGCATGCTAAAAGCCATTGCAGCTGTGCTTTTTCTATAGGAGCAGAAATGAAATATGCACTCTCTAATTACTCTGCACTCCACAGAGCCACTTGCTCACAATTAGTGTTAAAATCCAAGCAGAGGGAACGCAGAATTATTGCAGCAGAGTTTTTTGTGTCATCAGATGAGCGTGTTTAGAGAGCAAAATAGTCTCTTTCTTTGGTGAAGTTGACTCACACCCTGTTTTCCACTTCAAGAGATAAGGGGTGAGGGGTAGTGGGGTCTTTGCTGCTACCTGATGAAAAGATCTTTTCTATAAGAGGTCCGCAGGGTGACTCAGGGAGCTATGAGCATTTATTCTGTCTTTGTCTGACTGCATTTCTTCCTTTGTGTTTCCTGCAAACACAGCTTGAAAAATTGAACGCCTGTGCAGGAACATGTGCACAGCACAGCGAGAGTGTATCTTTTGGGGTCACCCGTGGACATTTAAAGGGGAGAAGAAAAGAAAGAAAGATACTGGGTGCCTGTTGTAAAACAGCAACTATCTCCAGGCAGGAAGCTTTGCCACTGGCTGACTTTCTGTTCGCTGTCATTCACTAAACTGAAGCTCTGAGGACAAATATTTCTGGCAAAAACTACTAGCAAGACTACTTACGAAATATGGGGCGTGTAAAAACTCATATCACGGGAGACATGATGGCTTTTTCTTATTCATCAACATTAGTTACCTGTGTAGAATATTACTTCATTTAGACAGGAGTGGACACTTTAAGACGAGCAGCAGTGCTTTCTAACTTAATGCGTGCTAGAGAAGAATTGTCGGATAGAAAGCAATTATTTAGAAAGGACATTTTTCTTTTTTATGGACTCAATAAGCAGTGAATTCTAAGACCTATCTTGACAATAAGCTTGTGCTTAAGAAAAAATACTCCGTGCCATTTTTCAGAATGTCTCATGCAATGTTTCTTAAAAGTCTAAAAAAAGGACAAATGTGCAATGATTTTTAACATCCCAATTTATAAAATGAAAGCTACAATCGAAGTATACCAGCTATATTATTATATTAATTATTACTCAGAAAAGCAGCCTTGTTGTTTATAAATTCCTTTAGTATTCCACAGCAGAGTACATAATACCAACCAAAACAAAATTCACCTCATAAATAAAGGCACATTTTATTGATATTTGGTTATTAGGTACTGTATTTATGTGTACACTTTTGAAAAGTCTACTTTCTTTTTCTTTATCTCTACCAGCCTGAGCAACCTCTGTCCTCCACCCATATTTGCTCAACAGAAATTTTAGTCATAAACGACTTTTAGATGTATTCTGGAAACCTTTAATATTAACATGCTGAAAACTAAATACAGAAAAAAAAATTTATTTTCATAAATAACCAAAGAAATAATGTTTTTGATTTTGTTTGGAATTCTACCAAAGAATCCAAGTTGTGCTATGTATTCTTTTCAGTTGTTTACAAGTCTTGAGGTCTTTTCAAATACCAGTTCTTGGACTTAAATCATTGTTTCCACTTTTTGTTTTTGTTTCTCTCTTCTGAAAACATACTTATTAGTATTTAATGATACTCATACAACACAAAGAGTTGGAGCTTCTTTAAGAGACCAAGGTTAATTTCATGGTGTCAAATTGTGACAGAAAATTCCTTGTAAATTAATCAGTTTTATAACAGCTGAAGGTAAGATAGTTACTTGTTTGTGGTATAAAATTACACTTTGTGCCTGGAAAATATTTAATACCTTCACTTTGATTGTGAAAGGTGTGCAGGGAACTGTAAATACTTTTGGCATTTCACTCGGTTTCCAAGTATATTCCACTGCATCCTCACACTGTTTCACTCCTGTGACATCCTCAAGTACAAACATTCAGATCGTCATTAGACATTTGACATTGCCAATAGTTATGAGGAAAGCATTGTCATTTTACTAATAATTATTTAATTCAAAATTCCGTTTTTCGTCACAAGCTCATTTTGATCTGGACATTTAACTGTAGGTGTACAGTCTGTTGTGTTCAAGGTTTTAATTTGACAGAATACTAACTATTGCTTTTGCCATTTTAAATTCTTTTCTCATTAATTCTTTTTATCTTTGTAGAGAAAATGTTTGTGACAGACAACTACTTATTGAAAATGCCCATGTGAGGTTCCTCTCACATGTGAAAGTAGGCGTACTGGGTTTTGCTCGTTCCTTTTGGAGTTTCATAATTCTGACAATGCCATGACATATCTTTAATAAAGGTGTACAGCATGCGTCACTGCAAGGTGCAGCTGCATTGAGGTAATCAAACATCTTTGACACGACAGCAGAGAAAAAAAACATCTCCTACTTAAGGCAGTGCATTTTTTTCTATTCCCTTTTCAGTCTTTTTATGAAAGAAATGACAATACTGAGTGCAGTTGCCAAGGAGAAGCTGAAAATGATCACAAAGCAGGAACATCTTACATTTTTCTTCTTTACCTTGACTTTTTGAATCATCTGTCATCTGTCTATTTAATCAATATATGGTTACAATAAACTAATTTCACATCAGAATCAGCTTTATCGGCCAAGTTTGTGCACACAAACAAGGAATTTTACCTCATTGGTATTTAGTTTATGTGGAATAATGTAATTTTTGTGTACAAAGCAGCATAATATTTACATCAAAATATTGTAGCTTCATTAAAATGTACATACATTTCAAAGTTGAATTTGTCCTCAATTTAATTTTTAGAAAGGATTTAAACCAGTTTTCCTTCCACTTCACAATACTTCACAACTTCTGTGACATAAAATCATCCCCAAAATCCATTGATGCCTGTTGTGTTCATGTGAAAAAGTTAAGAAAAGTTATCAAAGAAAACTTAGAATGAATATATGAAATGTAAAGCAAGATTCTGCAACTAAAGTTGTCGAAGGTCAGTTTCTTGCAAACTCTGTTCTAACACACCTGAATCAAATGAATAATTCATGATCAGAACTTTGCAAAACTTACTGACATGTGAAGTTGGTAATTCACCCTTTGGATTTAGGTGTGTTGGAACAGGGATGCATTAACAATGTGCAGGACACTGGCCTATGTGGACTGATATTGCAGACTCTCTATGTAAAGTATTAATATATTTACTAGGAACTGCACTTATCCCTCAGCAGATAAATCCTACAGTAAATTAGGTGTTTTTACTTTTCTTGGAGTTCTTTTTTTGAGCTGATTGAAAAGAAAATTATGAATTAATTCAATCAAACATGCAAAAGGCATATGCATAACAAATGGCAAGTGAACAGTTTTAATGTCAAAAATCAAAAGGTAAAGATCCAAGCATACACTGAGCCCTGAAAGACGGAGCTGCTGTGGTAGATGTAATTGTTTCCCCGACAAACCACAACAACACGATCTCCTTGCTTTCTGACTTTCAGGATGGTGGTTGTATTGCTTTCTGTTCAGCTGGGAACAAGTCAGGCACTTTATCCAAGAACCTTTTCTGTAATCACTTTCCCACACAAACCTGTTGATTGTGTTCTGACAACACAAAGGAAAGAAAATGGCTTTTGTGTTCATTTGGAATTAAGGTAAACCTCATTCGCCCTCCAGGCAGACATGAACACAGAGTGGCAACAGGAGAGAGATACTGGTGTAATTTAAGTTTAATGTGTGTTTGCACTGCTAATCTTCTCTCTTCTCAGCTTATCTGAAAAGGATGATAAACTCCGTGACTGGTAGCTGTGAGGGGACCAGACACCACATCTGTTCATCTCCCATAACTTTTAACTGGGTAGTCGTTCACATCAGCGCTAGGGCCAAACAGAGGCCACTAAATATTTTAACACGGCAAACAAATTCTGGAAAGAACGTTTTGAGCTAAAACTAAATGCATTTCGCTTTTTTGTGGAATGGGTCCATTGAATGTGGTTCATAAAATTAAATGACGAGTTTATGCGGTTATAAAGACTGAAAGTTCTGTTGGAGGGATAGAAACTGAAAGAATAATTGTACTCTGCTCTTTCAACGACAGATTAAGATTAGTAGGTGAGCATACACATTCCATAAAAACAATCTGAGATTGTCTAAAAGGAAGACACCTTATTTCCTTTCTGCATTTCGGCTGCATTTAAAAGGGCAAGAAGAAAACTACCATACTGCTTTGAATGTGTTTTGTAAAGGAACAATTTGTTGAATTTATTTATTGAGCTCATACTTTAACATTACCTCCAAAACATTTTAAATCATCAACATGTGTTTACTATTGCTTGTGACAAAATGAGTAAATTATTCAGTAAAAAAAAAAAAAAAATGCAATTCCTTGATATTGATATTTAACTACCTTGTGTGTGTTTGGTTCATGCTCCTTTTAAACATGTCTCAGATTTTATTAATTAATGACCTGAATAATAAAAATGCTTTCAGACTCTGGAATGATTATAATGCTGCTTCACATAGGAAACTATGTGAAATGATCTCAGGTTCATGATGAGAACACCCAGTTGTTATCCCGACTTTCTGTCTCGTCTCCCCTGTTCTCCTGCTTTGGAAGCGAGCCAACACAAAAGTCGGCATTCGTAAAATCCTTTTAAAATCTTTGAGAGTTACAGCGTTCGACTGAAATTTAAATGAGTCAAGATAGGAAATGCAATCATGGAGACAGAATCATTGGTTGTAGTTTTATAGCTGAAAATGACAGCTTTTAATTCTGTGATTGGTGTTTCTATCCCACGGTGTCACCTTTTGAGATCCCAGTCAACTTAACAGTGCTGCAGTAGCAGGAGTTACCCACTTAGCATCACAGTTGAAACACTGACAACAAAAGAGCTATGGTAAAGGGAAGAAAAAATGTTGAAATAGTCAAAACACACCTCAAGGGCCCATGGTAACTTTGGAAAATGTGGCAAAGATACAATCTGGGAGGGAGAACCTATTCACAGGACAACCGTTAATCATGCACTTTACAAATCTGCCATGAAGAACAGAAATTTGTTCGATGTAATAAAGGAAATTCTGTAACAGTTTTTAAAGCATTCAATTAAAATTTGAGCATTGTACATCCAATTTGTACATGACGGCGTGTTTATGACTGAGAGAGGAAAGGGGAAAAAAAGAGATATATTTTTATGACATGCCCAAACACCTCAATTAACAACCACACATCACAGAGCTTTATACCATCACAACTGTGATGGTATAAAACCTTTTAGAGGACAAGAAGATTAAGTCAAATCTCATTTTACAGTAGGAGTTTTTCCTAGTGGCTTGCTGAAAGATTAAGGGGGAAAAAATTACCCAAGCTAAAGCTTTCATAAAAATGTTGCTTTTTTATGAACTCTAATATAATTTTCTTCATTTTTCAAATAAATGTTAATGGATGCTGTAATTTTGTTAGAAATGTCCTCTTTAACTGTCTTTAAACATCAAATTAATCTACAAAAAAAGCTTCTCTGTTTAGCCAGTGTGCTGAAAGTGGTGATGTAATGAAAATTTGAATCCAAGGCCTTTCAGTGCAGCTTTCAATACATGTCCTTCTAAGTCTAGCAAATTAAAACACTTTTTAAAAAAGTACACACAAAAGCATAGCTGCTGTAAAAAATCTAGGAATAACAGGACAAACACTTCAGTGAATAAATGCTGCTCTGTGTTTTGTTTGGACCTAACTTAATGGTGTTTGTTATTCTATTAGTGATTATGATCTTTGTTTCTTGACACGACTATCAATTCCACCCCTTTTAGTACAACCTCTGAGTAGATGAAAATGCCTTTCAGCCATTTCAGTCAAGTTGTCTGTAATCCTGCTTGTTCATTTCATCAAGTTACAAAGAAAAATAAAGGCAATTAGGTTAGATGGTGTACCGTGTGTTCCACTCATTAATTTGACATCAGTCCCACCAAATGTATAATTCTCCTCCAGAGCGGAGGAATGCAGCAGACTGTCTCTGTGGGTGGAGGTTGCCAAGGAGAATCACCTGGTTACCAGGGAAACAGACAAGCTGCTGTACTGGTTATTTATGTAAAAAAAAAAATAATAAAAAAAAGTAAACAGTTGAGCTGCGTGACTTGAGATGAATCCTTCATGTTTTCTTCATTTTTGATTAATGCGATTTGGGTAAAGACTTGTAGAAAAATGTAGCTGAGCATTAAATGTGAAAACAATGCAGCAGTTATGTGAGTTTTATTCTGCAAGGGATAGCGTCTTACCATATTCCATCATACATTAAAGTAAAGTGGCTCTTCTACTTGGTACACAATGAAAATGAAGCAACAATTGCTATATACAAAGAAATGTACCAGGCTATTGTGTTAGGCTGAAACAGTTGTCAACAAGTTATATGCCCGAAAATGTACAGTTGTTTTTTCATATTGGTTAGTAAATAATTCAGTGTATTTTTCCAGTGTTCACTACATGTATTCATATTTACATGGAAAATAATTAGTGGCATTATTATACAGACATGTCATGAGATGGACTTGCCTAATATTTTGTTCACAAGAAAAAAGATGAAAAAGGATTTTAGGAACATTTTGAGGGGAAATACAAATCCACACATTTCTTTTTTCTGATAGTAAAAGTTTCACAAAACTGAATCAGTCTAGAATAATTCAGTCCAGGATTAACTTGCCTTTATGTTTTGTTTCCAGTTATTTTGTGTGTTTTTTTCTTGTCCTGTTCTGATGTTGTAACACCAAAAGAAAAGCCACATTGTCCTGTTTTGTTGTTACAAAGCAAATCTTAAACTTTGGTCTTACGCTCCAGCCCTCGGGACCCGGTGCTTCTCTTTGATACATCCTGGTCCAACTCACCTGAATCCAATGGATAAACTCCTCAGCATGAAATTAAGCTGTACAGAATCCGGCTAATGACCTACTTATTTGATTTCAGGTGTGCTGAAGTAACTGTGGCAAGCCACTGACCTTCAAGCACTGGAGTTTGAGAGTTTAAATGAAACCATTTTGTATCGGTTTTAAATATTTCTTATTCTAAATCAAATGCAGTCCAATTTCAACTCAAATAGCCATTTGTTTGGCCCTATTAAAATAAATAAATGCTAACTTTTAGCAATGCATAAAACGGTTAACTGTTGATGTTGTTTTTCACAATAAATTATATTGTTTTAGTCTAAGCAGCTAATAATACTCGACTTTGTCTGCAAGCTTATAATGTAGACACATGATTTAAAGCTCAAAAGAAAAATTGAAAGGGATTTTCTATAGCTTCACAAATTATTTATATTCTGATACAAATCAAGGAATCTGGAGGAATAGAGAGAGACTCAAAGATGGAAACTCAAGATCATTGTTCCATCAGACTGCACCAAGACGAAAAGCTGTTTTTATCAATACCTTATTAAACTACAGGGGCAAGGGACTACTTTGAGAAATCTTCAGCAAATACAATGGCTTGTTCTCTATTAAAAAGGAATCCTTATCCAGTGATAGCCTTGATTTCTCTGGACTCATAGGACATTTGCGATTGATCCTCACTAAGTGGAAATGTGAATTGTGGACAGATGAAGCAGAATTTGTGAATGAATGGAATTCTAAGCACAGAAAAACATCCAAAGAGCAAAACTCAAAAATCTGAAATGCAGATGATAAATAAGAAACAGTGTTTCTAAAATGTCCACATGTGTCTCATGCCTCTCGATCAGGTGAGAAGTTCTCAACACAAAAGGAATTGAAGTCAACACATCTATCTTTTTCCTCTGATTTATGTCATGAGCCAGTCATATGGTGCTTTCACTGCACTCTGAAGCCTTTTCATTTGTATTGTGAGCTCTGCACAACAGCAGTTTTGAGCTGCACAGTGAAAAGCGCAAGTAAAGCAACATCGCCCTCCTTGGAGATGTGCGCAGTTCAATGGAGCCTGTGTTGTGCTGAAGTCAAAGTTAAAATTTGTTGAACTATATGGCAAAGTTACAGGATATGTATCAAGCTGCTCCCAAACAGAAAGTAGTTGTTACATGTAGTTGTTCTTCACTTCCCCCACGTTCTCATGAGTCTTATTGTAATTTTCTCTTTCTTTCTCATTGTTGATGGTTTAGTTCTGTTAGTTTTATCAAGACAGTTGCAGATGTGCTGAAGAATATTCATTGTGTACTTATTTTGCACTCTGTATCCTTTGTGCTCTCCTCAGTTGTGTAAACCAGAGCAAAGCACTCGCTGCTTTGGATCTGAAAACCATATAACCTTAGCAGGGGTTGAAGTGGCAACCTCTGCACATGGACCTTTTGATCTGAAAGCTGTGACATAGATATAAGAGCCACGATATTCAAGAGTAAAACGGGATTGTGGAATCCAAAGCAACAGCAGCAAAATACCTGAGTTCAAAACTAGAACAGTCAATGGATAATCTTTTCAGTGTCTTTCTATTCTGAAAAACACATAGATTAGCAGATAACATACTAAGGATGAGGCACAACTACTTTGCTTATATTTAGAGCACTGAAGTCATTTGGACAGTATGTATAAGTATCACAACTGGTGGCAGTTTTTGATGTGGGCTCAATATAAACAATTGGGAGAGAATGAGTTGGACCCAAATGGATGTTCAAGTGTAAAATCCACAATGTAAAGAATAGTAAGATCTGGACTAAATTGTTCTAGACTGACAACAAATGTAGGTCTAATCCACAAATACTATTTGTGAAATCAAAAAATAAGTGTCCTTCACAAATATGGTAAAAAAGAAAAAGGTAAAAATCTGTTTGCTCACATCCATTCAATGTGTTTAATTGGAATTACAGATGCTTAAGCATTTTCTGCCATATGTTGGTTGGAGCATGTTTTGAAACCTTTCCCTATCCCGTTCTTCTTTTTACCATGCAGAGAGTTAACTACAGGACTCAGTGGAAAGCCTGCATTCTCCCCAGCTGCCACCTGTCGCATAGAGAAACATCTCCAGAGTTGCTGGGAAATTCCATGGCCTTAAGTGAAGACAGCACAACAAGTACTTGTACACTACACACACATACATACACATGAGCCTCTGGGGGAGAAGTAGGGGTGTCTTTTTTTTCTGCTGTCTTTGATGGTGTTCTTTGGCTGAGGCCAGCCCCAGAGCAATGGGAAATGCAAAAGAAAACAGTGACAACAGGCACAGAAAATGGACCAGAATGCCACTGGATGACTCTGTATCCTGTGGGTACACCACACAACTGGATAACATATGTAAGCTTGAAGCAATGGCAGTCAGAGGGAATGTGGAGAAGTTGGAAATGTTGGCCTGGCATTCTACAACATGTATGTGTTGAGGGTAGGATATTAGAAAGATGTCATGTGTAGTCGACATCCATGTCTTCCAGAAAGTGCATGCAATTATGTTGGATGCTTTTTAAGCGCAAATGCGCATGTGCCACGTGCATGTGTGAGGGCATGCTGTACTTGGATTGTGTATGCTTGGCTTGCCAGCGTACCGGAAGTACTGCAAGGCCCGGGGAAAGAGGCGGCCAGCGCGATCTGGCGACGAGGCTCCCAGCCTCTGGTGTGTCCTGTCACTTCAGTGGAGGGCTTCCTCCAACAAGGTGCAAAAGGAGAAGACAGCAGAGGAGGATGGGCACTGTGTGGGGCAGGGGGGGACAGATCCACCATGTTTACTCAGTACCAGTTTTCTTTCCCAACCCCGCTTATGATTTTTCTATTCAACACAGCATGCTTACAGCTCTTTAATCAAACATAGGTACATTTGTGCTCCTCGGGTAGTATGTCTGTAAAGCCTCAATTATTAAAATTCTGAATGTTTTTTGCCTAAAATTATGTGTGAGGTTGACTGAAATCAGCTTCATAAAAACTTCATGTATTGACACTTCAGATAAGTGTCCATCACACTTGCCTGAAGTGTGATGTATTGATGGATTCTTTTTGCATAACACATTTCAATATGTTTATATTTTTTATTTTTAAAATTGGAGCAGGAGAAAGTGAAACCAATGAAAGCGTCATATTCTGTAGTGACTTGAAGAATAATAAAATTAACATGCAAAGCGGTAAGAAAAAGGATAAGATATTGGTACGTCTGTCTAACGCATATCCCACCTTAGTCGGAGATGTACATTGTAGAAGACAGAGTAAGACAGCCAATATTCTGGTTGTCTCTGAATTATGGGGCAAAACATATTTTAAGCAGAATATGGTTTTGAAGGGTGAGAAAAAGATTTATCTTCATCCATTTATTTTCTTGATCTTTAACCCACTTTTCCTGTGAGCTGGATCTGTTGAGAAATAGGAGTTGTACTTTTTTGTTGCAATAGGCAATCATGCTGTGCAGGCCTAGAAATAACAAGATCATCCATGTATGGTAGTCTATTTTCATTTCAGACGGGTAGCTCTGAAGTTGCTGTCAGAAAGTGTGTTTTGAAACTTCTTTTCTGCTCTTAAAAATCAATAGAAAAGGCAACATGGGATTTACATTTTAACCAAGACACATGGTTTGTTGAAATAGACAGTTTAATTTCAAGTTAGTTTTTTTGCAGCAGTATTGATTAAGAGAAGCACTTAAGACCTTTATAACATCATTTTAAATCAGTATGGTGGAAAAGATGTTGATCATTTTTGGACTTTAAAAGAAGAAGGGAAGAATTGTTTTAGATTGTTTGCCAAGAAACAAGCTGCTACAATGTCCCATGTTTTATTTAAACAGAAAATGGCTTTAGATGAGGGCGTCCTGCCACGCAGGTACACGCTTACAACTAATTCAGCATTGTTTAACCGCATGTAAAAAAATAAAATCTCCTAGTTTCCGGGGTGAAATCTGTTAGCCACTTCGGAGACTAGCACATTTCCATGAAGTCCAAATAACACGCCATTTATTATCACAATTATTATTGCATTTTAGAACCTCAGAGGACTCATTGCCCTGTTGCATACATGTACATAAATCTGTTGGCAAGTTATTGCTCAGCCACCTCTTCTTCAAATTACACTATGGCATCCCTTGCATGTTTTAGTCACCATTTCTTCTCAGAAAACAAGTTATTCACTGACCTGCAAAAAAAAAAAAAAAAAAAACTACAGCGTATTCCTTATGAGCCAGACCCACACCTGTCTCTCTCATAAAGACCTGACAGCTGATGGGACAAGAGTGGATTATGTGAAGAGCAACCAACCAACAGATATGTGCATTAGTGTCACATTCAGGCGTGATGGACCACTGTGATGAGCAACAAAGTGGATGGGAACATCTATATGTATCAAGCTTTAATTGCTTTGGAAAGACTCTGAAGCATTATTCTGTTTAAATTTACATACACACGATGCGTGTGTATGTAAATTTAACCTGGTTACTTCAAGGTAGCAGGATGTAACAATGATGGTGACGATCTTAGAAACTACGTTCTTAGTTTTTCTTATCTAAGCGTTCCTGCACATTGCTCATGTTAAAATTGTATATTTTTCCTGAAAACTATTTGCATACTGTTTTTAAAGTATAATATATGGATATTTGCATGGAATGATGGGCAAACGAATAGATCGATGAACAGAGACACAAATAAAAGAACGTTTGGATGGACAGACAGGAATGAACAGAAGGATGGATTTTTTTGAGGCAAACAAACATTTAGCTGGATGGATTGATGCTTAAATGATAAGAGCGAGTAGATGGACAGAAAGATGATTGAATTGTCAGTTGAATTTAGTGCAAGCACCAATAGTAATGCTTGCACTATACTAAGAGATTACATATATGTTATGAGTGTCTTTACAAATGTAATGTCTTAGAAACTATATGTGGATTCACCAACCTTGGTTGTTTGTTTTTGTAAAAGCATACTAAGAAAAGATATGTCATTTTAAAGCAAGACTTGCGTTTATCTTTGTTAAAATCAGAAAAATACAAATGTTGCTTGTTTCTAGAAAGGTTTCATTGGAGGTTTTGCCAGCATGTTTTGTTGTTAATCTTTTCTGAAAATACCTGATATGCCATTAGCAGTACTTTGTCAGACAAAATCTCTGACACAGCAGTAAATTTGATCTTTGAAATGGATCATTTTATGTAGAAACACAGGGACATCACTTTGCACACCTCAGCAACTCCTCAGAACTATTTGGACACTGAGCTGTTGTTGTTCTGAACATGGCCTTTGGTGTTAAAAGGCTTCCAGTAGTGTCAATTTGCTGACCGAATACAAGTTCAAATGTCAGATTTTTACTGTATTGTCTGACTATTGCTCTGCTGGGAAGGCAATAAGAAATGCAATGCTGTTTATTTAACAAATGAGCATTTCTCTTCTTGTTCAATTTAGAAAAATCCAGGCACAAACCCAAATCTTTGCTCTGTAAGAATGAACACATTTGAATATAATACAGAAGCAGAAGATAGCTCAACAGCTTTAATTAAATTAGACAAATCCCCATTTCTGTGTCCACTAACAATAACTTCTGCTCTATCCGGGACCTACAATGGAGTGCGCTCGGAGTTGGAATTGAAGCTTACAGACGAAAATACTCTGGGGTGGAGAAATGTTAAGAAGGAGGATTACACTGGAAACTGAAAAGGAATTACATGTAAATCTGTATATTCTGGACAATGTCTACCTAATTAAAGTTAAAATCTGCCTCTCCAGGGTGACTTTTAAAGAGCAACCCTTCTTCATGTAAATTGTAATTTTTAGGATTATTTTAAATCTCTATGTGCTTCCTCACTCCCCTTTGTGTATTCAAAACATTAAATTCATTTTATTACAGTATAATGAGCAATTACAGTAGAGTTGCCCCCAAGAAAAAAACTTTGACATTTATAATTTCACTTCTGCAAGCCACAGTTAAGGCTGCTGTGCGAAATAATTTAAATATGATGAATGATACACCATGAGAACAGCTGTAGAGCTGTGCAGCCACATGCTGATAGTACCAGCCCAGTGGGAGCATTAATAGCGGACTCCAATGCCAGGGGCTCGGTCTAATACCTGGTACTTTATTAACATGATGGCTGTGAGGATGTTAAAATTTAATGGCCAGCATAGTAAAGTTCACAGATGGCTCCCTGGAATAATACTGATGAGATTGAGAACAGCATCCCCCGTGAGTAGGATGAATTCTAACTCCAACTCATCCATCTCATTTAGGCTGCTTTAATTAAAAAATATTTCATTGATTAAGATTAGCAACAATCATGAGATGAATAAAAAATTGTCAGAACGCTTTCAGAAAGAGGATTTTTCTCAATCAATATGTAGATTTATGAAATGCGGCTCTTGCATTTCGAAGAACAAAACACAGGTGTGTACATTTGTATTGTTTTTATTGTAGCAATGTTTGATGTTAGGTTTTACTAGTATGTGGGCGGGAGCATTATCTGTTTTGTACTAATAACCTTATCAAAGTTGTTTCTTTGACTGTTCTCTAACATTTATTGAAGCTGTTTCATAGCAACAGACTCCCATCTTCTTTCACAAAATGCATTTGCCGGCTGTGGTTTGATGCGTCATGTGTCTGATATTAAGCTAATCTCTCCATCTGATTCAGGAGGATGACAAATAGAGGTTGAGGATTTATTAGAAACATATTGCATCCACAGCGCATTACCAAAAATAGGCAAACAGAAAGGTTGTATTGTTTAGTGCTTCACTATATCTGAAATATAACAGCGGTTGAATGTAAAGATACTGTTTCCGTTTGTGTTGTGAATAATGCACTGAGGCACTCTGAAGCAGCTTGGAGTCGTCGCGAATCCGCTGGAAAACTCAGGGGAAATGCTTTAAATCTGCTGTGATTTGTACAGTTCTGTGTCACTGCTGTTTGTGGTGTAATGTGATGATGTGCAGAGAAAGTCTAATGCTCCTGAAATGTGTCATGATGGAGTGGCTGGCATCCCCTGTAAAAGCTTTTTCAGGGTAGATTTTATCTCTGATGGCAGCAAAGTTATGTTGATAAAAACACGGCACACTGGCAGTCAACAAAAATGCAACATTATGTTTTATTGCACAGCTTTTAACACAAAAACGCTTCTACTGTGGGAGATAAAAAGCATGATGTGTATTTCCTTAAAATCATGATGACTTCTACCTGAATTACACATTAACTTAAAAGCAGACCAGGCTTAGGCTAATAATAAGCAGCAGATTTATGAATGATTTCAACCAGTCATTTCACTTCAATGCATAAACTGCATTTTATTTTATTTTTCCATTGGTTTTAGCTTTACAGTAAATGACCGAAATGCTGAGTCATTTTTACTACACCATCTGTTACTGCACATTAACAGTCAGATTTCTGTGTGCCTGTAAATGACACCATTAAAAACCAAACGACACCTCTCTGTCTGATTCATGCCACATTTAAAGCCATCTGAGATGTACAATAGGCTAATTGTTGCTGTAACTTGTTGCAGAACTTGATATGTATTTATTCAATAAAAAGGAACCCATTAGTGCATGTTTTTTTTGTTTTGTTATTTTTATTTCTTGGAAAGCGTCATAACTTTACTACTTGATCACAGCACGGCATGGCAAGATTGGTCTGCTAGAAGCTTTGCATGAGAAAAATCAAGAGGTGACCTCACCAATCTGAGCCCGTCACTGTAATGAAAAGAAGCATCAGAATGAATGGCTACGAGTGCTCTCATTCATTTAAAGCCGCTTTAGAAATGTCCTTTTATGACTAAAAGAACCAATTAACACTCCCTCTGCCTCCAATTAACTATAGCTCTACCTCTGGCAACAGGGTTGCGTGTTTAAACACGCCAGAAACGCAGAAGAGGGCCTCACAGAGAGGAGTCTGTCCATAAAAATGTGTGTGAAAGTGAGCTGGTGCTGTTGTGATGGCGGCTACTATCCAGAGGGACTGAAGCAGGTAAATTCTGGACACGAGCTTGGGCCAGCGGAGGACAGAGGGCAGGATGTGAGCGCGTGTTAGACAGAGATAAGAACAGACAGGGGAGCAATATGACATATATATTTTTTGGGGTAAGGGAAGGAGCACAAACCATAAATTAACCAAACAGAGGAACAGACTGACATAAATGGGAAGAGTGAACTTCTTCATATGATTGAATATTCTAGCTCATGGTCTGTGCTGCTTAAAAAAATAAATTGTTGATCAGATGTTAACATTTAGGAGGTAATCCATCACTGAAATAACGCATGAAATGTTAAATTTTTTTGGCATCTTGAATAAAAAATGGCATTCAAGTAATAAAAAAGTGCAGCTAAATTGAGGAGAAACCAGGCTCGACGAGCTTTTCTTTTAGTGTTCACATTTACCGAACTTATGACCACAATCAATGTGCCTTACAAAAGTGTGTATACTGCTTGAACCTTTTCACATTTTGTCTCATTACGCCAACAAACTTCAATGTTTTTGTTGTTTTTTTATATATTTTTTGTGTTGAAACTCAAAATAATGAGCAGCTGGGAGGTGGAATGGTAAATGATTCTTGGTATTCAGACTACTTTATTCAAATGTCTATATATATTATATCAAAGTGGAACCAATTACTTTACAAGTTGGTCCATTTATAAATTTAATGCAAAAGAGAATAATTTTAGTTTCCTTTTAAACATACAGCTTCACATTTAGTCTCTCAATAACAATAAAATCCTTACGGATATGAGCCTGGCGTCCTGCAACTTTTAGACGAGTCTCTGCTTCCTTTTCCTCGCATCTGTTTGTCTAGCACATACAATTCATAACAAATGCATAGAAATTTGTGGCTATAATGTGACAAAATATGAAAAAATAAAGCACGGAATATTAGGACTGAAATGTTCTTATTGTTTAATAATTAAGGCTCGTTTTCTGTTCGCACCAAGTAGAGAGGAAATGTGTCACCGGTTCATGAAAAAAATATATTTCCTCTGGTGGTGTTGTTTGTTCACATCAAATCAGTGTTTGTTTGTCTCCCTGTCAGTTTTCTACAGTATGTGCACTCATGACACAGAACGAGATCACAAGGAAAACTCAATTTTCCTGATTGCAGAAGGACCTCAGTGATGACTGCTTTTTTCTTACAAATCCCTCAGAACAAGGCATTCTTTCCCATTTTAATTGTTGTTGACACAGTTTGGATTTAGCTGTCTCAGAAGCTGTTGAAGACACAGAATAATCAACACTTCTAAACAAACAATTTACTGAGAGACCTACTGCCTAATCTGGTTGCTATGTCTTCTGGGTGTAGTTTCAACTGTGACAGCTTTTACAAGCAGCGAGTGGAGATGAAATTTGAAGGCTTGACTTACAACTAGAACAGACAACCACTTTTCATATATTCAGTGATTGCTTTCTCCTCCTCTTGTTTATTCCGCTTCAACATGCGAGCCGGACTTCTCTCTCCAGCAGCTTAGAGAGGTGGTGCAGTCAGGCAAACACAGTCGATGGATAGTTTGTGACAAAAAAAGACAGAGAGAAGACATGGATCTAACAGAGGAACCCATTGCATAGAGTCCAGGAGTCAGCTGACAGCATTCTTAATTGCCCTTAGAGCATATTTCTCATCCTAACTCCTGGTAATTGGACATGGGCACTGGTGATAAATTGTTCAGGTTACCTTGAATTTGGTGACTACTCTGTGGCTGAGAAATTCAAACTGGCATCCAGCGGGGAGGGATATTTGTTTCACTATTTTATGTTAACTTCCTGACATTGAAAAACGAAATTACAATTTACCTGCACACAGAATTAACTATTTCTTTGTCACTTTACAAACACCCTGTCTGGTTGAGATATTTATAGAACAACCTTTGACTGCTATTAAAGTTGTGAGGTGTTTGAGGTATGTTGTCCTGTTATACATGTTTTCTTATATGAGCTAATTTTTGACATGTCTCATTTGAACTCTTTTCAATGTTAACATGCTGTACTATACTGCAACTCATTTGAGGTAATTTTCGAGCTAAACTGCATCATACTATACATAGTAAAGTGTGACACATAATATACTGTCATAACTTACTATACTAGATTATGACTTTTTTGGCACTTTTTCGACAACTTACAGTATGACGTCGAAAAAGTGCCAAAAAAGTCATAATATAGTAAGACGACGAAAAAGTGCCAAAAAAGTCATAGTATAGTAAGTTGTCGAAAAAGTGCCAAAAAAGTCATAGTATAGTATGAGGTCGAAAAAGTGCCAAAAAAATCATAGTATAGTAAGTTGTCGAAAAAGTGCCAAAAAAGTCATAGTATAGTTTGAGGTCGAAAAAGTGCCAAAAAAGTCATAACATAGTATGACGTCGAAAAAGTACCAAAAAAATCATAGTATAGTAAGTTGTCGAAAAAGTGCCAAAAAAGTCATAGTATAGTTTGAGGTCGAAAANGCACATTTTCGACCTCATACTATATTATGACTTTTTTGGCACTTTTTCGACAACTTACTATACTATGATTTTTTTGGTACTTTTTCGACGTCATACTATATTATGACTTTTTTGGCACTTTTTCGACCTCATACTATACTATGACTTTTTTGGCACTTTTTCGACATCATACTAGATTATGACTTTTTTGGCACTTTTTCGACAACTTACCTTACTATGATTTTTTTGGCACTTTTTCGACGTCATACTAGATTATGACTTTTTTGGCACTTTTTCGACAACCTACTATACTATGATTTTTTTGGCACATTTTCGACCTCATACTATATTATGACTTTTCTGGCACTTTTTCGACCTCATTGTATTGTCGAATAGTATACTATGACTTTTTTGGCACTTTTTCGACAACTTACTATACTATGATTTTTTTGGCACTTTTTCGACGTCATACTATATTATGATTTTTTGGCACTTTTTCGACAACTTACTATAGTATAGACATACTATATACTTGGCAGTTTTTCGACGTCGAAATACCTTGACTATACTATACTATGAAGTCATAGTATAGCATGTCGTAAAAAAGTGCCAAAAAAGTCATAGTATATACAGTATAACGTAAAAAAAAAAGAGCCAAAAAAGTCATAGTATATTATGTCGTTGAAAAAGTGCAAAAAAAGTCATAGTATAGTTTGTGTTTGTTTGGCACTTTTTCAACGACAAACAGTATAGTATTACTATACTATACCAGTATAGTACAGCATACTATACTAGTATACTGGTATAGTATACAGAAAAGTCAAAAAATTACTGGTATACTAGTATAGTATACTGCCCTAGTACACTAGTATACTATACTGGTATAGTGCACTGCTATACTAGCATAGTATACTAGTATACTCTGCTAGTATTCTAGTATACTATACTGTCATAGCATACGAATGCACTAGCATAGTATACTAGTATGCTGTGCTGGTATACTGTGATAGTATTCTAGTATACTGTAGTATAGTAATACTATACTATACTGAGAATAGTATTGAACGAGTGATGGGTCAGGCAACACCGACGCCTCGGCGCATGCGTCAAGCCCATAGAGAAAAACCCGTGTCGGTGCGCGTATTGCTTTCAGCAAGTCACGTGACCGATACAGGAACTGTTTCGAAATGACACGTGCTGGCCAAGTTGTGTTTATAAGGAAGCGAATCTGTCAACGGGATGCATTTACCCGCCAGATAAGGCTTCTGCATGTTGGTGTTTCCGCTAAAGCCTTTTTTCGTTTGTTTTTTTGCCCCGATTTTCCCTTTACGCCAATCTTACAACGTCCTTCAGTGTGTGTGGTGTTACTTTGTGGCGTGTTGAATATGCCCGACTTTAGATCGGGAATCCCAAACAGTTGCCATGGCAACTGAGAGTCCGGTGGACATTGGAGGTGATATGTGGAAATGTTTAATATTATGTAAAGGTCATTATTGTATATGTTTATTATATGTGGTTATGTTTATTCAGTTAAAAATGTTAACTATGAAAAAACATAACTCACCTCCAAATCATAGTGCAGCAAATAGAATGGCTGCTCCCGCCATCTTTTATCCAATGCCTTTTCTTTTTGTTTCGTCTTTTATCGTTTAAAATGAATCCACAAACTATCACTACTGCTTCTACATCGTCATCGTGTTTGATTATTCTAAATTCATGGTATGTTGTTTGTTTTTTGTTTTTTTACTGGATTTTCTTCTGGAACAGGGATGTTCGTGAGTGGAATCGGTTCTTGTGGTGTGTTGCTCCTGCCGTGTGGCTGGACACACGAACCGATCGAACCTGTTGGACTTTTATCAGCTCTGTGGTCACAGAGGTCTGGAAAATCGGCCAACAATTTTAAAATCGTGCCGTGTGAACCAGACCTAAAACTCACAAGCTCTACTTCTCTCATCTCGACTCGACCACTGCCGTAACGCTCTCTGACTCTGGTCGCTATGGTAATGTTTACATTTCCCTTCAAAATAAGATACAGATGCTCCAAAAAATACTAACATTTTACTTTCGTGAAAATTTTAACTCACGATAACAACTAATTGGAGCCCTGAGCTCGTTTCTCTGCAACGAGACGGTTCCACCTAAATAAAAGGTTCTGCAGACTCAAATAATACATAAAACGGAAATATTTAATTATTTCTTGCGCGGTCCGGTGGTTGGGGACCACTGGACTAAGTCATCAAATCAGTCTGTCAACTACATTGCCTGTAAGGATTTTTAATGTCCAGCAGGTGTCAGTATTCAGTGACAGTATCAATACAGTTTTGCTACTGGTTGAAACGATACATGACGCCTCATTTACCCATCACTATTTTGAACCATATTATATACTATCTCATTTGTGTTCATTTTGAACGTCATGCTATACTATGTTATTTTTTCCCCATTTTGAACTTCATACTGTACTATGAGTCATTTTGTATAACGTTATACTGTTCTATAATCTTTTCCTATTTTGAAAAGAATAGGAAAAGATTCTTTTCAAAAAGAATCTTTTTGAAAAGATTCTTTCAATCAATCATTCATTTATTCAGACAATTATAGTCCCTACAAACAAGAAACAGAGAACAAGAAGAACAATAAAAATTTAAGAGTCATCCAGTGAGTCTACAAACTAGAGAAGAATGTCACTATGCTTTGAACATGATTGGTCAAAGTGTGAATGATGCCGTTTACAGAGTCTTTTAACCTACACATACATTTGTACATAAAGTCTCGAATTAAAGTAGCACACGTTGGTAAATTGGCATTTACAAACCAATGTAAGTCATACATTGGTATTAGTCATTTTTGCACATTTTGAACACCATACTGTACAGAGACAGTTTTTTCAAAATATTGAAGTGACACTATACTATTACAATTTTAGGTTATATTAAACCAGGGGTGCTCAAAGTCGGTCCTTGAGGGCCTGCATCCCATATGTTTTAGTTCTCTCCCTAGTGGTAATAACAACCTCCTCAACATGTCAATGTTCTTATTAGGCCGAGCCATCATTTGATGCAGGTGTGCTAAACCAAGGAGAGAACTAAAACATGCAGGATGCCAGCCCTCGAGGACCGACTTTGGGCACCCCTGTATTATACTATTTCAATCTGGAGAGGCACACAGAGAAAAAGCAGTAGTTAGAAAGTTTTCTTTGCCTTGAAGTTCTTTGGCGCTCGGACCCCATCAGAAGACCTGCATGCTGAGAATTGCCTCAACCTTGCATGAACAGCTCTAGGTGAGGTTCAGGGTAGTCTCCCCCTCTTCCCTCCCAGAGGGTGGAGTGAAGTTTGGAGAGGGAGACCACCTCCTCACCATTTCCAACAATGTTGGAAATGGTGAGGAGGTGGGTCAAAGCACAGCTGGGAAGCAGGTGGATCCATAGATGTTGGGCCTTTTGAAGGAATTCTTGAGTGATAATTGGCTGACGCGAAGCGACGACTTGAATCTGATTGGCTGAGGTGTAGGCGTGGCAATTGGATGATGCAGGTAGGCGTAAATTCAAGTCTCAGCTTGAATTTATGCGTTGGCTTCATTTGTCATTTGTTCCCCATTTTGAACATCGTACTATACTAGGAATCATTTTTCCAAAATTACTAAGTCATCTTTTTTAAACAACTTTTTCCAGTTATTTTATTTGCAGCAAATTTAACAATTCAATATCTAGTGATAATGTTCACTGCTGTGCTCTGGTTTTACACCACAATTCTTATCGCTGAAGTTTTTCTGGGCAAAGCAGATTCGATTTAAGCATTTTCTGTCTTTTTAGAATAATAAAAAAAAAGAGAATAGGCTGAAGGCACAGGTGACTGAAAGTTCATCTGGCAATGATGAAAATCTTTATTGTCCCATATCAGCATCTGTAGTTGGTCTATGGCACAATAAATATTGTGGTGATATGCCCCATGACACTGATGTGCACAAACTGGAGTCCAAATTTCCTATCATGGGATGAATGCAGTTTAAAGGGTTCACTCTGAAGCAGGCAGAGGCTCCTGTTCATTTTATCAGCCTAGGCTGCTGAGGATGAAGGCTTCACATACCGAGCTGTCACTCACCACACGGTAAAAGTGATGGATCTTCATTGGCGATGAAAACATCCACCGTACATCTCCAATGTAAATGAACTATCTGCTGCGTTCAAGTGAACATAAATGACAGATGTATATTTTACCCTTAACGTAGGTTTCAGCAGGGTGACCTTGAAGATGTAGCACAGATACAAAACCCAGAGCTTTTGATGTCCATTAAGGAAGTGCTCTGTGTCTAATTTTGAGGAAATGGTTTCAAGAAACATGCTTTAATTGGTGGTTTATGGACTCAAACTTGGGAGTTGATGTCTGATTTAACAAACCAGAGGAAGTCTACTTTCAGCTCTAATTTAATGTAGCATCCATTTAGAAATCAGAAATTAAATGTTTTTGAGCACTTTGTTCCAACTTCCACCAAGTTTCATTTAGCAAATGCCAAATAATATCCAAAGATGGGGAAATGGTGAAACACTTTTTATAATCCACACTTTTTAAACTATAAGTTTTGTACTGAAGTTGATGTGCTTTTTAATTAACATGCGCTTGAAACTGGGAAAAGAGGACTCAGCACAGGACCCGATATTCAAATGCAATCTCAATCTGAAATTTTTCACAAAAAAAAATTTAAAGCATCATGTCTAGCTGCCAACTACCCATGTTCAGAGTTTTTTTCTCTAAAGCAATTGCGATGCAGAGGAACGAATGCTTTAAAAAGTGACTTCAAACATACTTCTGACTAAATGCAGTAAGATTTTGTAAGAAAAAATAAACAGGATATTTGTACTTTGCTTATTTTTTTATTCTGTAGATTTTTAATAGAATGCAAAGATTCATTACCTGGAAACAAATTCAAACACTGTATCTGATATGGCATAAAGAGACGGAAAGAGAAAAGACTGCCAGAGACAGGATCATCACCAGTATTAGAATGTAAACTTTTACAGAAAGAGAGATGCTGCAATGCCACATGAAGGCATTTATATTCACTTGTCAGAAACAGTGAGAGTGAATAAATGACAAAACACTCCCCACAAAAACATCTGTAAAAGTGTCACAGAAATATACACTGAAGACAAAAAATAAATTCATCCTTTTTCTCATCCGTGTGGCTTCACCTGCACTACGTTTCTAAAATAAAGGAATTTACACCTTTCAACATAATCACACATTTCATTAGGGAAGCATTTGCTGAGGAGAAAAATTTAGCGTTAACCTTAAAAAAACAACAACAACAAAACAACCGTTCCATTCTAGCGAAGGATAAAGCTGGGATTGGGATAGAACCTCACGTTTGAAGAACATGATTGGCATAAACACATACTTAATATCATTCACACAGGAAATTTGCTGACAAGATAACATGGCAAATAACAGATTGGCAACACTGCAGATTGCTCTAGCTTACAGGGGCTGATTAGAAAATAGAGGATAAATGGAAAGTAATTATATCATGAAATTTTTAAGCATCACTGAAGGAGCAAGCTAGAGAAAAGAAATTATAAAAATTATGCTCAAGTGTAAGAGAAGCCAGACAGAAGGGATGAAATGTCTAAAAGGAGGAAGAGTGAGTCCATGCTTGTCGTTTGGGTTAATCTTCTCGTCAATGCATCGCTTCCTGTCCATGTCGGTCTTTGGAATGGCGTTAATTGGATGGTTGCTTTAGTTTTTTTTATTTCTTTAACGGCGGTATCCGAACTCATCTGCGTCGTCTGCACGGAAATCTCCATAGCGCCAAATGTTAAGCTGATGAGAAGACAAAGACTTTAATCAACCACAATGGGAGAAACAACCAGACATATATTACACTTAATTCCTGCAAAGCTACAAGGGGCTGCCTGCATCGCCGGCTCCCTTTACTTTTTTTTCTTTCATCTTTTTCCATCCAACACCACTCAGTCTATTACTTCTCCTGTTCCATTACCCAGACAGTGCATCGCCTCATAAACCGCCACATGCATCCTTTAAATGTCGCAGTTACCACAAAGTGGCTGCAAAAGTGTGCATAGTTATGCAAATGTTATAAAACTGTCCCATCTCTTTGTTTGAATGTGAAACTGTGTCTGTGGATGATGTTTTTTTTTTTTTTTTTGTTCTCAGGCATGTGCACTCAGCTGTTAACACTGTGATTCATAGCTAATTAGCAACTGTGCTAATTAGCGCTACTTATTAGGGATGAATGAAATGAATGAAGCTATTTTCCATTTCTCATACTGCTGCCTTTTTTGTGCTCCTCCTTGAAAACACGGCAGCGACTCAGATGTGAATCAAGCTCACCATTACAGTCACATGACTGTCTTTTCGTGGGAACACGCCAGAGAACCACTGGGTAAATAATAGAGCACAGGAGCAATGTATTGTTTAAGAACTGCAGCAGTAATGGTTGACAGTTTATGTCAGCTTGTTCTATCTAGCTGAAGCTATTATGGAAAGATTGTCTAACAAAAAAGATGCATTTACTTTTTATTTGTACAGGTTTGGAATACATATATTTTTTCCACATCAAAACCACTGTGAATTTAAATCTAAATGTTACCAACTTAGTCTTGGAAAAAAGTTTAACATTTGAACATGTTACGACCTAAAACTTCCAACGCAGTCGTTGGAGGATGGGGGTGTTGCGCGATAGATCAACACAAAGTTCACAAATAGTGAAGGAAAACAAGTGTGGCTGTCTTTTTGCCACATTCTTCTTTGTGAAATTGTTCCACCTCATGCTGACTGGAGAGCTTTTGTAAGCTTTAATCCTTTGTGTTGGCACAGATTCTCAACTGGACCTAGGTCTAAGTTTGTTTTTTTTCAGTAGTTGGATTACATGTTTGAAACTTATCACAACAATCCCCAATAATACAGCCTATCACATATTTTTCGATTCTTTAGATTATAACGATGCATCATCCTTATATTCATGTTGGTTTATCACCTAAAATCCATAAGAAAACTTTCACTTTGTTGTAACATGACAACATTTTCAGAGAAGTGGTATAAATACTTTTGCAAGAATAAAAATAAAAGATATCGCTGATATATTCTCGTTCCATCAACAAACTATATCACTAGGAGGAAGTGAGGAACTGAAAAAAAAAAAACATTTTAAAAGCCACTTACCCTGGCACTCTTGGCAGATTCTTGGCTGTTCAGGTACTCTGTCACCTATAGAAGAAAGAGATGAGCTATTAGCATGTCACATAACCCGTCACATGTCTGCTTTTTTTTTAATTTTTATTTTTATAAAAAGGATTATGGTGAACCGATGCATCATTTCCACCAGTTCTTCAACTGGAGACATTTCCTTCCAAGCATGCAGGGGGATTTCTGAGTTTCTTGTTGAAAGCCCAAATTTCTAGGAGGAAGGGTACATGCTCACTCTCCATGTAACAGAGGTTGCGAAGAGCAGTGTGTTCTCTGAAGATCAACAGGATCGAGATAACGCACAGACTCAGCCTGGTTATGTCACTACAGGGAGTGTGAGAAGCATAGCAGAGATTTTTGACGTCACATGATGGCTCACTTTTTAGGGTCATTGCTTTCCCCGCTGCGTGCGGCGCATCACTTTGCTCTTCATGCAACAACTTCAACCATCAAAGTCAACTGAGATGAGAGCCTTCCTTAAATCCTCCTGCCTCTCTAGCCGTGGGCCAACACCTCGTCAGTTTGGAGAAGCAATTTATAATCAAGTGCAGTAGCAGGCCGCCATAAGGGAGCCACAAGCTAAAAAGGAGCACATGCCCCAAATGTGATCTTGATTTTACTGTACAGTAGTGGGGGGAAAAAAAACAAAAAAAAAACAGACCGCTGACCATCACTTGTAGAGAAAAGATTTTCCGTGCTATTTTTCTTAAATGAAGGTCAAACTCTTACACTGGTGAAGTCATGGAGTCACTCTTCTAAATTCTATATAGTTTTAAACATTGTCACAATGATACAATCTAATTTTTTCTCCATTTCTGGAAGACAGTTTTCCAGAAGCCAGGCGTTAAATATGTTGCGTTTAAAAATTACAGAAAAAAATTGGTGGATGGATTTTTGGAAGTGAGATGCTGAAAGGTTTGTCTTTTTGAAGAATTATTACAGTAAGGGAAAAAAATTATTTACTGAGTACAGAGAATATGCAAGAGTTAGAGGAGGAATGAAGGCCAATGTGCAAACGTTGAGCATATTGACTGCTTCTGCTAGAACAGCCATTTAGCCTCTTTGAATGAACCAGTGATGAGTAATAGGACACAGGGTCGGGGTGGGGGCAGAAGAGGATGGAGAGAGCGCATTTGTTTAGGTGGATAAGAGGAAGTATGGACCTTGGAGAGTTTGAGTGGCAAACCCTCACAGTGAAGGTGTCCTTCACCATTTCCAATATCAGACCACACTATGTACAGGATCTGAACAAACTCTACAAAGTAACACCACAGCACATGTCACTTTCCATCACTTCAGCGGATAAAAGCCATGTGGCAGATGAAGAATTTGGGCCTTTTCTGGGTTAACACAGAGGAAATCAGCTGCAAAGGAGGAACACAGAATCAAATTTCACTTGCAGCAAAAGATGAAACCATGTCACGGATTCAATTGTGTGCTGCTTTTTGTAGCTGATTACAGCAGCAGACGAGCTGGCGTGCGCTCAAGCCCCAAAACAAGCATGCCAGATGTTAAAACAGTCGAGTGGGATGGGGATGGATAGGACTCTGGAGTTTAATTGCTTAGCTAGCTTGTGCACATAGGTTGATTAGATATCTGCGCTGCACACGGCACGGCCAAGATAACAGACCTACAGCTGGATCGTACGGCGGCTCTGAATGCGTGCATGTGAGTGTGTGAGTGGGGAGGAAAGTGCTGTGCCTGCACAAGGCATCCATCAAAGCCAACTAAGGCAAGAGATTTTTTGGAAGGCGGACGAGTATGGCGTGTTAGTCCCACCAGGCAGATGTCACCATATGGAGGACCCCACCAATGATATTTCACAGACACACACAAAAGAAAGGCCGTAGATGCCATTTGGGCTCTGTAGAGGGGGCTGTCGGAGTTCACATCATGTTTCACAGTCTTCCAAAAGCTGCATTTAAAACTTAGGTGGAGGACAGTTGTTTATCTGAAACACAAGTGATAAATTTGAGAGAAAATAAAAGCACAAGGAACGTGCATCTTTCAACAAGATACATTCAACTTTTTTCCCCAAAACTAATTATAAGTCTCCATGTAAATGCAAAAATATTTCGCAACAGATGCAAAGTCAAGAGCACTACACGACAATATGCAAAGATGAAATGTTGCCGTACTGAAAGTTTCACTCGTCTGGTGGGGAGGGTGCCTTTATCAGTTCACCCCTCATCTTTTACCGTTCTGCACACTTCAGTTCAATGAACACAGCAGCCAATCAGTTGAACTCAAGATTTTTGTGGGGTTTTTTTTGTTAAACAGCGCCGTGTATCAGGCGCCGGATCCGTCTTTCACTGCTCTTCTATGGACTCCAGTGGGGAGGCATAATGGCTCATTTATGACTCAAATGCATGCAAAAACCCACCCGGCGTGGCGAAGACAAGGAATTTTTCTCATTTAGGAAACAACTGTGGCATGAAATACGGAGGAAGGAAGGGGAATGCAAGATGATGGCAGTGAAGTGTGATCCTGAATTTTGTTAAAAAATGTTTCAGCAAAGCAAGGAAGACAGTAGTAATTAGGAAAACCTAAAGATGGTTAGTTTTCAGATGAAGCGCAGTTTTCGAGAGCTAAATATTGATCATAAGGAAGGGAGCTGAAGAGGGGAAAAAATGCAGTAATTGTGAAGGGTTTGGGTAGGAGAGAGCAGCTGGTGGTGGTGTTTGTCTGGATGACCCAACAGAGCTCCCATATGCCAGACAGATGCCAGTATGATGAGTGGTGACTATAGACAGTTTGGCTAAAGATGTAACTGCATGTTCAAGAAAGCCCCCTACAGAGTTTAATTTATTTATTTATTTTTTTACTTTTATTAATCACAAAACTGCACATTTCACAGTTTTTAATCCATCAGTTCCTACTTACCTGTACTACCACGAGCTGATCTCATTGTCAGATACCAGGAAAACATATTTCGACAAGTCAGTTTGAGTGAATTCAGGTAACTGACATTAGACTAAATGAGAGCCGGTGTGTTGGTGTGAGGCTTTTGGTGAGCTGAACGACAGGTGGTGCGGACCCGGCGCTTTGGCACCGCTTGGTTTTTCTGACTGGCTGTGAATCTGAAAGAGTGAGCGGAACGCTGGCCCTCGTGCCATGTCCAGGTGGTGTTCTGGTAAACGTGGTGTGAAAGTGATGGACGTAAGAATGAGCTAATGATTATTAGCAGGTTGAGTCCTTCTGGTGCATAGGTAAGCTACCACTTTATTTATTGATTTTAAAGCAGGTGAAGGAAAACTTAAATTTGGATAAAGTGCACAGAAAAAGCTGATTATTAAAGGTTTGTTTACATACTTCTTGACTCAAGTCACTCAAGTGAAAAGGGAGCAATAAGGTCCTTAATGTATGCTAAGCTTTTAGAGTCTGTAATTAAACAAGCAAGTTTAAAGAAATGACAACTTCACCTTTGTGACATTTACCTTTTCTGTTCTTTTTAGTCTTTGTTAATCACAACTTTAATAGGGTAAACAAATATTTTTCTCTTTCTTTTTTTTCATAACTGGAGGGAAAACACTGAAATCAGATTCCACACCCTGTTGGTAATGCATTCCGTTTTGTTCTCTCATGCAATCTCAGACCCTCTCTGTCTGCACAGAGAGCAGAAAAACTGCACTAAACAGTCATCATCAGAGCATGTACTGGAACATAACGGCTTTTATGTTTGTAGCCCACACTGTTCAAGTTGAGAGTACTTGGCTGAGAGGCGGTCCTAAGAGACGTCTCTCGTTCAACATGCCCATGCATGAATACTGCATGGCAAGCAGAGAAGAGGCCAGGCTTGTTTGGGGGGCTCGGGGGGTAAGGGGATAAAAGGGGGTCTCTTCAGACTTGTCATCGTACAAGTGGTTTGATGGAGAGGAGCTTGTCTTGTAAGCACCATAGCTAGCCAGAGAAAGAACTCTCTAAGACCTGTCATGACTGAGTGGGACGAGGGAATCCCAAAGTGAACATCAACAAGCTGAATGTAAAGCAGGCTTACCATACTTAGTCGTCATCAATGAGGCTGACCACAATAATTGGTAAATACCTCTTAACAATTATGGTCGGCAGAGGAATTTGTCGCCATGTGGCTTATGTGCATCACAACGGTTTGGATCAAGTTACTGGGTAGCTATAGCCACCCAGTAACTTGTAACAATAAGTTACAATTTCAAAATCATGAGAATAAATGGTTTGTTTCAGGTTTAAATGGGAGTCGTAAAGACTCTTTTTAAGGGATTTGATGCATGGAAGTATATTATGTCTGGTGACAAAAACCAGGGGCTATGTGAGCTCTGTAAGGTTTCTTACAGAAGCACAAGCTTGCAGCACTAGCTTCCTAAAAGTAGAAAGACAGGCTAATCAGCCAACAGAATAGTTAAAACTACCATTATTATTTTCAAGCTGATAAATGTACTCTTTAAAGTTTCTACAAATTGTTGGATACATCTTACCCAAGTATTAAAGCAGTATAACCAATGTTTAATTGACTCTGGTGCTGGGTTTAGTAATGTCCAGTCTTAATGCTGCCAAAGGATACTGTTGATTTCTAAATGGTTGATCCTACAGGTCCCAGCTAAACTGCTCCTGATGGTTTATTTTTTCTTAACTATAAGCATCATAATACATGTGCTGAGCCAGTAAATGGCAACAAGTCATCTTTGCTGTCAAACATCAGCATCATAATGTCAGCGGAGCTAGAATGTCCTGTCTGTCTACCTCATATGGAAAGTACTTTCAAACTATGCTGTTGTCTTGTTGGATAAAGAGGGTCACAGATGTTTTGTTTTGGATGTAATCGCCAAGTTAGCAAAGTTTCAAACTTGGGGAGATGGTGAATGTCTTGTTATTAGAGAACTGCTGTCAATGTGAACAGTCATCAATTTGGAAGCCAATGACTATCTTTGAATAATTCTTTTTCTTACCATCGATTATGAGATAGCGATTAGTTTGACATACCTGGTGGCAGTCTTAAGATATTCAACAATTTTATTAGTAAAATGTTAAAGTATCTTGATAATGGAAACAAAGGGAGACAAGTGCACCCCATATTTGTGAGGGTCAGTGGCACTGATCTGAGGCTGGCTGGGATTTCTTCCTGTTGCCTGCTGGTTAGCCTCCCTTCCAGCATGGCTGTCGGAGAAGATCAGACACTTTGGTAGAAACTAACATGACAAGCCCACCAGCATGGGTTCATACAGTTAAGAGGTCACACTCATGTAACTCAACAGATGCAAGTATACTGTCCAGCTCTCTCCCAAAGGCACCTCACGTATGGAGATTACAGTTTCATTCCAATTAGAATCTTTGAATATGCATTTTCTTTTCCAGATAAAAAAAAAAGAAGCTTGACAACATATTGGTTCTCAGAAGTCTGAAAATGATGGTGGGCAGACATTTATATGCATTCATCATGGAAGATGGACTATAGTCTGTAAAGAGATGTGTGCCAGCTCCATCCTCAGATCAACGGTAGCAGGAAGAGGTGAAAACTGGCTCGGCTGTCTGTAGAGTCAATAATGACGAAGTAGAAACTGCCCATTTAAGACTCTATCTCCAATATTTCTTGTAAAATAGATATCGAGCCTTTAGTGGGGAGAATACCTGCTGCCACACAGCCGTAGAACACAATGAGAGTGAAACCATAGTTAAAAAGTGAAGATGACAACTTGAGAAATCGTTTGGATGAAGTTTCCAAAAAATGGTTAGAAACCACTTATGGACTTTTAAGCTTAGTCGGAATGTGATCAAAATCTATAGACATAAATGTTTGTTGTTTTTCCATTTCACTTTAATTTTTTTTTTTCTTTTCCCCACCAGGGGGCTTTTTGTGGGCTCTAGTGTCCCTTATTTGATAGTAGGCTGACAGGATGGGGGTAATGAGAGAGGGGGAAGACATGCGGCAAATATCGTCGGGTCCGGGAGTCGAACCCGCGACGGCCTCAAGGCCTCCAAATGTGGGTCGCGCTAACCCCTACGCCATCACGGCACGCCCCATTTCACTTTAAATTTGCAGATTTTGTGAATTTAAATGCTATTTTATTTCTTGTCTAGCTAAGTGTCTCACCTGTCAACTTTTAACATTTGTTAACATGGCGGATTGCCCTAACATGCTACCTCTAGGTTTAGCAAGTTTTACTTTTTCCAGCATTAGTATCACTGAAGAATGAGACAAGCATAAAAACCACAATATATGGACGAGTAAAACCTGGGCTAAACTATTCTACACTTCACTTGATTTCTATTCCCTTGATTTGTGGCAGTAAAAAAAAAGAATCTTAAAAATGCTTGAACATAGTCTTATCTCTAATGTACCACTCTGTCATTAATTTTAATCCAATAATTTTTTCTGTACGTCATTAAAACATGTGTAATAACTATGAGGGCCAGTCTGCTAATGAGCAACATCTGGGCTACATGAAAAGAAGCTTGTCCAACAGGCCTAAATTTGTAGCTGTGCATCTTGAGTAAAGAAGCGCTACGTTTCAATGTAGCATACAATCAGTGTCCTTAGCTGCTCTTTGCAGTGGATTCCATGATACAAAGCCTCCTTTGCAGTATAGTATATGTGCCAAACTGCAGAATAGTGCTTTGATCAATGGAACGAGCCATCCCTGGAGGCATGCTGCACGTGAGCATCCTGACTTATTTCCTGTATGGATTCCCCACATCCAGCCACACAGCTCAATCTTCAGCTACACTCACAAACTCCATTAACACAATTACCCCACTGTGCCATTAACTACAGTGGGGGTTCTAACTGTGAACTTTAAAACAAACCACATGAGGCAGTGTGTGTGCAAAAAAGAAAAGAAAAAAAAAAGATGCATAAATAACAAAAATCTTCTTTGCATCTTAAGCTTCTCACAACTTTCAAGTTGCCTAAAGCGTTTTACAACTTCAGAGAGCGCTGCTCAACGTTTATACATGAAAAGAAGGACCTCTGTATGAATGCAGCAACAATATAGGCAGAGAAAAAAACAAAAAAAAAACAACTATATTTCCCAAGGGGCTTCCTGGATAATTAAAGATTCCTCGACTCATCTGTCACTCTCACACTTAAAAAGCTACCTCACAGCTGTTTTCCCCACAGTCTACCTTCTGCTGACACACTCCGGCACATGCCCTCTCACTAAAGGTCTAACACAGGTGTTCAGATACATGAGCTTAGCCTATAAACGCCGCTGCTATATCTTAATCTAGTCCTAAGGGACAGTTTAGAGATGAGGTCTGGATCGATACTGCAGAAGTGAGCGCTGGTGATTTATAATAATTGCGCCAGCAGAGAAGTGACAAACGCATCCGTATTTGTAATTGACTTGTGATTAGCAAACTGGAGATTATTAGCTTGTAACGCTAATGAACTTTACGGGGATAGCACCAGTGTCAGTTAGCTGAGGTGACTGGACGAGACAGTTCGCACCGAGTGGCCTGCCACAGTTTGAATCAGTCATGTCGCTGGCAGCTACTGACAGAAAACACTGGTGAAAAGCAGCCGAGCACAACAGATAGTGCTGCTAACCACACAGCCATCTTCCACTTGAGCTGCCATGACAGACTCATTACGTCTTGGACAAAGAAATATCAGGTCCGGGTGCAGATTTCTGTGCGCTGGTCAAAAATAGATGCTGCAGGCGCTTTCTGTGTAACCAATCAGGCAGAAAGAAAAATACATTTCAGGTCTATTTCTAATTCTGTTGAGCCAGGTATGCTTTTTTTCTTTTTCTTTTTCCACTAAGCGTATACGCCGCTCATGTCTTGCACCTCTACCTTCGCTTTAAATAGTAAAGGAGGCATTATGACATTATCAGCAGACGTCTCACAGGGCAACATCAGCTGATGCAAGCTGCAAATAATCACACAACATTTTAAATCAGAGCTCATTATCAGGCTGCTGCCAGGTCTGATCTGAGCAGCTCTCCACTCTAATTCCTGGGGATTATTACTCAACATGACATAGCACTGAAAGACAAAATGCAAATTAGAACACGCAAAAGCCAAACAAGCTTCCCACCAAATGCTGTGCAGATCACTTGCTGTTGCTCCGCCTAGATAAAATGAATACCAAGGGCTATTAAAAAATAATAAAAATAGGGAAAACAGTCAGGGGAGATTGAATGTTTGATTTTTTTTTTCTAACTGGTGATAAAAGCAATTTGACAAGAGATAAAAAGAAGCACCAGAGGATAAAAAAAAATAACTAAATGCAAGAACAAGCAAAGTAATTAAGAAGCGAGTGATAAAAAGATACAAATTCTAGGTAACAAAGGAAACAAGATCAAGTAGATGAAGAAAATACTGTCTTGCACACACACTTTTCACATTTTGCCAAGTTACAAACTTTATTTAATGATAGATGGAAAAGTAGATAAAAATCTTCAACACTGGCCAGTTGGAGAAAGCCTTCCCACACCATAATGCTGCCACCACCATGTTCTACAATGAGCATGGAGAGTTCAAGGTGATGTGCAGATTAGTAAGGCTTTATTTTTCATCCACTGATACTGGAATCGGTATCACACTGAATTTAACCCACAACTTCCAATTCAGGCACTGTTGTGTACAAATTAATGAAACGCTTCCTGGAATTTAGTTTAAAAAAACAAAACATTATGTCAATGGCCAAAACATGGCAAAAATCTGACAGAGTTCAAGGTGTGTTAGTGTTAAAATTAAAAAGCCAGAATTTGACAAATGTATGAGAAACAGAATTTTGAGGGATAAATAAAAGAAAATGGAAATGTGTTAGTGAGTATCTGAGTGAGCGTCCGTGTGGCACCATGCCATTGTTTTAAGAGTTTATAGAGTCAGGACCATTTAAGAGAAGCTCAGCTTATCTGCTCTGCCTGAGGAGGGGGAACACATCGAAGGTTGTTAAGAAAGGGGGACTAAATGTTTGTACACAGAGAATCAATCAACATGGCAAACATTCATCATCTCTGGTTTGCTTTAGGTATTAACTTTCTTTTAATACTTCATAGCCGTTATTTTAACTTTGTCATACTAAATTCAATTAGCTTTTTGCATCTACACGCATTATAGGAAAATCAATGCCCACTTAATTACATAATTGTCAGAAATTCTACTGGAGGAAGAAAAAAAAAAAAAAGTCTTCCACCAACTCAAGAATAGCAGTTGCCATCGGGGGCAATCAGACCAAATGACATGGTTGACACTGCTCTAAATCTGGCTGCCTGAGGCAACTATTACTGAGCTGGTGAGCTTTGCTAACAGCTCATTTATGACACCAACATGCTGATTACATGTACCCGTGGCCAACACTTTATATGGCAGCCACTTTACCTGGCAATCTACAAAGTACAGCAGAACTCCACCTAAGGGGCTGTTGAAACAAAAACAAACATTGGTACAGAAATAAAAGTTCTCCAGATCTATATTTGAATTACAACAACATTAACTTGATTTTGGGAGTATTAAATCTGCCTAAGTGGATACAGTGTACAATTATTACATTATCTTGGTCATAATTTTTGCTTGTCATCTGTTTCCCCTTTGTCTAATTCTACTTACTTTCCCAATAATCTGCTGCAGACATTAAATCATAATGCATGTCCCATTCTGGGTAAAAATGCTAAACAGCAGCTGTCCATATGGTATGCATCATGAGCATCTACTAAAGTACAGCTTAAGGTGGAATGCACTTGAAAAAGAAATAAACTCCAAATGGATGAAAATCCCCTCCCTGCTGTCTCCCTCTTGGGACAAAGCCACCCTCAAAGACTGGTGTTAACCTTCAGTGCACTTATGACTGACTATTAATGGCTGCCCAAGTGCCAATGAACATTACAGCCCATCTGTTATATAATGCTTTAGAACTTGAGTACAGATTACAGTGACCATGTTCCAATTCCCAGCACTGGATAAAGAACAGACAAACAGGATGAGATGGGGAAGGACAAAAGTCACTTTTACATGTAGGCTGATTGTCTGAGTGGAAGAGGAGGAGGGGTGTGAACGAGGACGCGGAAGACGGTGTGCCATACTGTAGCACCGAAGGCTAAACGAGATAAAAAATGAGGCACCGATCCAGGTGGCAACAAAAGGTTATATCTTAAAACATTTTTTGGCTGTTGCTCCTGCAGGACAGTATTTTTTGTTGTCTCACCAGTAGCAGGAGTCGTGGCACCCATGAATCTCTAAGCCGGCGTGCACCTTGTAAACAAATGACTCCACACAAACACAAGTACTGTAGATCAAAGATGCAACCATTTACTAAAGCAGCAGGGAGAACCGTAAATTCAGCCAGCTGACACTGTGAACAATAGCTCATCTAAACCACTTCATCACTTGCTTACATATTTATCTTTTCAGCACACATTTCAAAAAGCAGAACAGGTGTGGAATATGTCTTAACAACTGACTTTAACATGGGGTTCATTCAGACCAGCCCCATTTTAGCCTGCTTTATAATTGAGCTCTTCTTTGTTTGCCTAGAAAGTCCAGTTCGATCGGGGAGGTTTGAATTCATAATAGAACCCTGAAGCAGACCAAAAAAAAACCTAAGTCCAGTAGGTTGAATGTATATGTGAAGGCCAAGCAGACTGGAGGCCGCTCCAAAAGCAGGAAGTGAACTCTCCCGCAGGGCATCCTGGTTGAATACAATCAAAACAGATTTATGAAACTAGAGCTAGAAGGAGGAATGGCTCGCAGACTTTTAGCAAAAACAGAAAACAAATCCTAGAACTGCTAAAATCTGATGTCTTTCTACTTTTGTTTACATTTCACAAAGAAGGAAGTTGCGCTAATGTGTTCTTCAGAGGTGTTTGTTATGTTTCCTTCAGTGGCTCTTGGTGCAGCGCCACCACAGGCGAGGAGGTGAACAGGTTTTTCAAAAGGTTAGCTTTGTTTGACAGTGTGGTGTGAAAACGTAAAAACTGTTGCAATTTTGGTCCCCAATTGAACTGATTCTACCAGACTACCAGGTGATGAGAAACAAAATAACAAAAAAAATATAAAAAGAAAGTATGACTTGGATAGCATCTAAAAGTAGTCCGATCTCCCTTCTGCTCATTGTTCCAAGTAGGATAAATGGAAGATCTCAATGATACTCAGAACCGAGACTCAGATTATGTATTCAGGACAAGCTGTAGAGCTTTACTTTAACACAAACTTGTAAGCAGTTTGGCAACACTGCTGCTTGTTAAGCTTCCTTCAGATCAAAATATCAAACTGTAGCCAGCAAGGAGGGGGCAAATGGAGAAACAGCTGTTGCATACTAAACAGGAACCATTAGATCCTACAAAACCTAAATCTGTGTGCAGTCTATAAGCCTATTAGTGGAATAGCTAGGAGGGTTTAATCACTGTCATTCGTCTGTAGGGTCCATTATGCCAAGACTGAATTATGGTCACTCACTCCACTGTGGAGGTCGAAAGTCGAAATACTCTCACAGTGCACACTCTGAGGTGGGAGGTAAAACTTCACGGACAAGTGGGCTCTTACAAACAACTTTAGGCTTTGATCACTATACCTCGTTATTTAGTTAACCATTGCACTTTATAGAAACACTTAACAGTTTCTTTGTGCATTTGATTTTCATATAAAAGACAGTGATTAATATTAGGCCTGTGTAGGAGCAGTACTTGTAGCAGGAATCCATATCGCCCATTTACTTTATCTTGGATGTACAGAGAAGCTTCGAGTCTGCAGGAGGAATTAGCATGACGAGTGAAAAGTAAACGAGCAAACCTTCACCGTTTGGCAAAATGACACTGTAGCGATATTTAAATGTACACTGATTCAGTCACAATTTTACATGCAGTTAAAATAGGCAGAAGTGCCATTAATTTTGAGTTTTTAATGATTTTTACATTCCAGGGTTGAATAATTACAAACAACTTCGATGGCCTAATTCAAAATAAGAGTAAGGAAAACAGAGGAGTCAGTGTGAGGTCTTAAAATTTAATAATCCTGCCAGTAATTCTGGTGCATCAGAGAAATGAGGAGGACTAGTTCCAAATTCTTCACTTTCACATAAATGTACACCTAGGAGGGTAACTCTTGGACACAACTAGGTGTTTTGACAGGACAATGACCCTAAACTGATTTAAGAATGGATGAATCAGGTTTAAATAGCACTTCAGGAATGAAGACCTGGAAATGTATGGACTGGGCTCTTGCCAGCAAACCAACCAATTTAAATTAGCTCCACCATTTTTGATATTAGAAGTAGTCAAAAGTTCAGCCAAAATGATGTCAATAGCTCCTAGATGGCTACAAAATTATTGTGGTTTCCCTGGACCTTGCTAAAAATTCAAAGGGGAATTTGTATAAATTGAATCTTATTTGTTTCCAAATATCACATAGAAGTTGCTTGTAATGTAGTAACAAAAACAAAAAAAACCATTTAAAAATAATCAATTGAAGTCCAAAATTAATAAGACAAGAGCATTTAAAATTCTGACCGGAGCTGTTACATGAAGAAAAAATATCTACATTTTATTCAGAGTTCATTTTGAGCATACATAAAAATGTATTACATAAGAATATCAATTGTTGCAGAAAAAAGGAGTGAGGGCACAAACAAACTGACCTCAGAGGAGTGGAGCCACATTTCTCTAATAGGATCAGTGGATTGGAAGATCATGTAATGAAGAGAGAACCTGGCATGTGACTACAAATGATGTATTCAAATATGAAAATAATGGCACACAGACAAATCACAGCCGTCATCTCCTTTATGTCCGACTCTGATTGGAATCTGCAGCAGTTTGTAAATAACAGGGAGCGAAGTGAAAGAAAAACATGGTCTGGAAAAGAATAAACTAAAGGGTCCATCGTTGCAGGCATCCTCTCCATCATGTTGTCACGCAAAGCTATAAACAATTCGAACCTGTCCGTCGCAAATACAAGCACTTTTACTTTGACATGTTTAACTGCCCCGCTATATTACAAACTGCAGCAGCTGTTAAAGAGATGCCGGTCATGGCACTCTCGCTCAATACCATTCTGACTGCAAGGACTTTGGTGTCCATCAATATTTCACACCCAAACAAGAAACAGAAAAGGCACTTAAAATAATACACATAAAAGAGCTAACATCAGCACAAACGTTGAAATATCAATCCGTGCAGCGTATTGCACCCCGCCTGTGGACTGCTCTTCTCAGTGAAGCAGTTACAGCAACAGAAGAAATCTCTGAGATCATTTTAACATTCCACTCACCATTTTCTGCAGGTACTTCTCCTTGCGGATGTCCACCATGACCAAGCCCTCTTTGACCAAGCCCAGGCCCACATCATCCTTGGTGTCCCCAAACTGTATTGTGACGTGTGGGCAGGTGGCCCCTGAATACTCCACGTTCAGTAGACATTGGCTGTTCTGGATGTCCCGCACCACACAGTCCACCACATCAGCACGGGCGTCCTCCTGGAGAAAGCAGGGGAACAACTGGTACACTTAAGCAGTTGGGACAAGGTTTGTTTTCAATGGGCAACACTTTTTCGGACGCAAATTTTTTGTTCATTTTGAAGAATATAAAACTTGAGTGTGAATTTACAGCAGATATTTCAACACATGTCTGGACAAAAAGTTAAGTGGATAGATGAACAGATGGCTGGATTGATGGTCGGTTAAATCACAGATGAAAATAGTTCAAAAGACTATGGATAAGGGAATAAAGTGTGCAAATACAAATATGTTCCTATATGTTCCTACCTGACATATAGGAACAAAATGCTCAAAAGAAAATCTATAATTTTCTAGACTGCAAAGGAACACTGGGATGTCAAATATTAACTTGGGTTAAAAAGAGGGGAAAAAACAAAACACAGTTAATTACAATAGTGCTAGCCTGTTAAAACCCTGTGGCTGTTGATGTTAATTCGGTATTCTGAAGCGTGGCGAACACGGACTGAACGGCTTTCTTCACCTCCTCCACTATTATCACTAAAACTACAGACAAAACTACAGCACAGGAAATTGACGTCATTGATCACAGGTTTCTTCTTCTGTTCTCTGATTGAAAATATACTGTAGGCAATCCAAGCAAAGAGGAGAAAACCCAGACTGCGCACATTTTTTTTGCGTGGAATTGCACAGGAAGTCAGCGGCCAGGCTACACTGGTGCAGGACATCTTTCAAAGCTGTACTATTCTCCCTTGAACTTTTCAACTCTTAAAATCCAGCAATTAAATGAACATATGGAGAAGGCGATAGTGACATAGCTGCAACAAAATCTTGACCTTATGTCCTTCAGCAGACGGGGTGAAAATGAAACTAAGAGAGTTGGCATAGGCACCTTCAAAAGAAAGAAGATAGCATAAAAAGAAAAAACAACAGCCCTTCTCCCATTCCAAACAAAAAACAGAAAAAAAAAAAAAAAAAAATCAGCTCCTGGCCATTAACCATCCCTTCCCTACACCATCTATCTCTTCGCTACCCTTTTTTCTCGCCCTGGTCTTGTCTCCATGGTAACCCCTTCCAGCTAGCCACCCTTGGGCATCTGCGCGTCTGGTGTATGTGTGAGTGAGCGAGTGTGGGCAGGGAGGCTTATTCGAGGAACAAAACTAGAAGGGCCTTTTTGTCCCCTTGTCTCCCCCCTGGTCAACTTGTCACAGTCGCCGTGGGGACGCTCGGGGCGAGGGGGAGACGACTGCTGATGAAGAATGGAGTAATGCTTATGAAAAGACAATAGAAAATTCATAAGGACCTTTCAATGTCTTCATCTTTCACGCTACGTGTTGAAAAGAGCAGTTTGATGTGTAGATGAGTAGACTTAAAAATATTTTTTAAACAGTTCATCCTCCACAGATTTAGACTTCACAATCTCTTAAACCATTTTCTTTTTTTGCAATTTTTTAAACTATAAAAACAGATGTTTATAACTATTCATTTAAAACAGATATTTCTATTGTCATAAGGAAAAAAAATAAAAGTGGAACAGATGGATTAACAGCCAAAACATGACAGGATCAGGGGCACGAGAACTACAACTCTTGGAAATACTTATCCAAATTTAAAAAGTAGGATCTCCAATTTACATAAATGCTTTAGAATCTATTGCAAACCATTTGTAGGTCAGCCATAAGTCAAATTGTCAGGGCTGCATTTCATCTCGACACAGGTAGGCTTTTAAAATCAAGTTTTAGCAACAAACTTCTCCTGAATGTGCCTGAAAAGTATTATGGAAATTACTGCCATAAACTGTTCCCTACTTCACAAAAAAACTGCAAAGATGTGAGGTGTTGGATGTGTTTGTCGACCTTTACTTTGCGATTTTAGCTTAGAAAGTCATTTCTTGTTGCCAGCGGATTTTGCCAGGACTGTGATGGGAAAATGGGAAATGGTAATGCAGTATAAGTGAAAGGGGCTTATAAATTAATGAGCTGCCTTTTCTTTTGACTATTTCTTTTAACTGACAATCTCGATAAAATTTTAATCTCCAATTAGCTCAAAAAGACATAAAAAATATTAGTGGAGCCATATGAATGGCATGACAACCTTTAAAAGGGGAAAACAAAATCTAAAAACGTAATATTTTTTTGCACCTAAAGTTGTAGTTGCTACAGCGAGGTGTCATGGATGTGACATTCACGATGCCTCCTGCTTTGATACAAGTCACCAGGACACATCTCAGGTAAAAAATAAAATCTAAAAATCCCCCCTTTAAAACAGAAGAACAGTAGGAGTTTGTCACCGCTGACACTTTTTGAAAATACTGTCACTTTACAGAGTATCTGATGAGAAACAACAGGATGCAAGCAGTGGGATTTCATCCAAATGGCAGACTTTTAGTCTTAGAAAAGAACTTTTCAGAGAGTGACTAAGACGCCAATTATGACTTGTGAAGACAGATGTGTTGTGCAGGGGCATCAGGTGATGGGTTATGGGAGGAAGGCAGCAACCTTTCCCACAAAGCTTCTGTACCAGCGGGGCACCATGCTGTCAGTGTGTCAGATAGCAACCAGACGAAACGGAAATCTGAGACAAAACGGAAAGTTGAGATGCAGGGGCGACGGAAAGAAGGTGTAAGGTGTGTGTCAGACTGAAAGGTGTGCTACAGGCTTTTAATGCTTGTGTATGGGAGCTTAAACATGGAGGTAAACCCTGTGTCCCATGGGTTGCTCCAACAGATGGGCTACTTCATTACTAACTCATGAGAGGTGGCAGCACAGACCTTAGGCCGCCTGCTTTTCATTTATCATTTTTAGGAAGAAAGTGAAGAAAATTCAATGAAAAAGAATGACATTTTCAAATCTAATCAACTGTTTATATTTCTATATATTTATGTATATATATAAAAAACAAATCAGCTTGCATTCATCAAAAGCAGACTTTAACTCAATAGGCAGATAAATTTTAGCAGCATGGCCAAACAAACAAATCCTGCAACTCGATGAATCCCGGGATCATATCTAAAGTGGTCCGCATTTTATGCAGCCTATGTGACACAGAAATCTTCTAAAAGCAAATCACACGCAGCAGAATAAATCCAGGATTTAAGTCGGCGCCAACAAGGCCTATAGCTAAAGTAAACCTGCTTTGGTTTGATTTGTATGCAGTCGGCTCAAGACGCTGCCAACAAGCCGACCCCCTGACACACATGCACAAGTACGTGCCTGTGGTCACTGAAGGTTGAGTAAACATGATTATTGCTGCAGAAAACAGCGGAAGGTGCTCAACCATGTACATACTCCAGCGCACCAAGTTGATATCTCTGCATAGGAAAATAACAGTTCAGGCTGCTGAATAATTGAAGGGAATGTTATCAAATTTGTTCAAAAAGAACACAGATGGTAAGTTTTTCTTCTTCTTTTTTTTCTAATCTTTGTGCAAACATGAAAAACCAGTGACTTTGCGTTTGTCATTGCTCTCTTTTGCTTCTGTTACATCTATTATGTGAGCGCGGGCATCGTTTTCACAAGACTGCCTGGAATGGAAAGTCAGCCTTGTCTATCAGCTCCAGACTTATCACATGGTGTGATTTGTGAAATTCAAACACTTTTCATGTCGTGCCAGGAAAGTCAAACTTTCAAAAGTTGGCAGAAAGCGGGACGAAAGAAGCCGATATCTCGGCTAATTTCGGAACTCGTGGCTGCAAAAGACATGTTTGCTCATCTGTGCACTTACGTCCTGTGGGACCTGGATGAAGGCGAAGGTGTACTCCGTGGCCTGTGCTGGCAGGGTCCTGGTGCTGAAGGCAGGAGGCATGGCAGCCAGACGGGTGCTTGACACAACTTCTCTCTGAGGAAGGACACAGGAAGGACACTTGAAACCCGGCACACAGCAGCTTTCATAAGTGTGATGTTAACGACATCTTGTGATATTAAAACGCCACAATATTTCTTGTCTTGACACTGTCTGGGAGCAATATTCAGTTGCTGATGCCATGAATTTATTATGAGTCCGAAATATAAAGGTGAGTGCCTTAAGCTGTATCTACCTACTTGTGTTTGAGACTTATTTTCAAATTAGAAAATAAGTACTCCTTAGTTTCTCTGTACTAAAATACTTCTTGTTGGACATTATCTGGATACATTAGCCTGTATATACCACTTTTAAATTTATTTGACAGCATTTTGAAAAAAGAAAGTAACAGAATGAAATGCAGAATGCAATCTTTCTTTCTTCAATTAGATTTAATATTTGTATTGCACTCTAACAGTACCGGTATAAACAACAACAAAAAAAAGTGTGAGGCATCTTCTTTCGGTTGATAAAATGCTTCACACTCTTGTAAGTAAACCATATAATCATTTTACAGCTGTTGATACACCTGTGAAGGTGCAAGCTCCATATGCGTTTCAGCTTAGCTAAAGTAAAGATGAAGACAACCCAAGATGCAAGATGTGATAATCTCATACGTCGTGTTGTACCGGGTGAATCGACTGAAAAGTCTGAATTGGTTGACGCACTCAGAGTGATATGTTTACTTGCCTTGGCAAGACACTGATGTAAGGACGAAGATTTATTTCACCTTCAGAAACTTGCAGCAAAACATGTTTTGAATGTATAAAGTAGGACTGATGTGTATGAATGCACAAATTAAATTAATTTGATCTGAATATGTCAATTTTCTCTTGACTGATAAGTCCAATATTGAAAAGTCTTATTTTTTTCCACTTCATTAAATTCATCCAAAATCACCACATTTTTGGTCTACAAATGGATTGACATGAAAAGTGTTCCTTAAATTTAATTTCCTGCAAGAATTGTGATAATTTTAGAATCTATCACTTTTGCTTTTTGTTGTATTTTAATAAGTAATTAAAAAAATGGCTGATTATTGCATTTGTTTTACTTACGCAGACTAGATAATAAGCTCATGTTTTTGGGTCGTTTCGAGATATAAAGCTACAAATGAATAATATTTACTATACATTTATGACAAAATCTATAAAACATGTAAGAGCTCTGTTCAGTCACTGACCCATAAAGGCTTTAGCATGTTGGGAAGTCAGATAAATACAGCCGTGAGAACTCAAGAGGTAATTTAACGACCCTCTCATATCTTTGGTTAATGTGTTCATTGAACTGTCCAGTCTAGACAGAAAATATCTCTCAGATTCATAATGACACAATGTTAAGATTTATCTGCATGATATGAGACTTTGATGACACTTTGAATGTAGGCTTTAAACCTGAAAATGACAAAAGTGCTCCGCTGTGTTTGCTAATGATCACATAATAATTCAGGTAGCGCCATGTACCTGAGAGAGGTGGCAGTATTGTAAGCTAATAGCTCGTGACACAAGGGCATGAATTCAAGGCCGGTCTGACTCAACCTGAAATGACGCAAAACTACTACAAATGAGAGGCTGCGGAAATCAGCTCGTGGTTTTTTTTTTTGTGTGTGTGTACCAGGTCAGCCTTGGAGAACAACACTTTCAGCAACATGCCAGGATGCATTGCATCTGCCAGCCAAACCGTGGTCTGTCCCCCCTGCTCTGAGGTCAGTCGCACACTGTGCCGCTCCACTGCATCCTGGGAAAACTCCCGCAGGGCGGGGGCTGGCTGCATGAGCCACTCGGTGATGATGCAAGCATGAGCACGCACGTGGGCAGACGACTATACTGCCTTCGTCATCGCCGAGTAAAATTAAAAATACCCAGGGAGAGGCAGGAACCGTTTCATTCTGAAGAAAACCAAGGTTTCTATGAATCTTCTGTTTAATAGTTGTCATTTTTCAGACATTTTAGTGCAAAACTAAAAAAAAGAAAAGTGACTGGCTGCAACAAATCGCTTTTTTAATCTGTGATGCTTTTGTTTAAAAATGCTTTGAATTTTTAGGCATATAAAATACATATTTAATGTTAAATTTTCCAATAACTTTCTGATACTTGTTACAACTGCACACGTGACTCTTTTTGTCATCGAGATATTCCATAAGCTTTAGTACCACACTTTGTGACTGAAACTTTGCACATCCTGATACTTTGATGGTTAAAATTTTAAGTCCAGAGGCCAAAAAAAAAGCAGTTAAATAATTTAAAAACCTCAAAAAGTTTTGGTGTATCAAGTCAACATAAATGACCTGATAAAAACTAGAATAAAATCTATACTTACTTTCTGAGCAAGTAAAGATTCTGTTCTGAACTTTTTGTGTTTCAATAATAAAATACCGGGAAAAAAAAACAACAAAAAAACAAGCAAGCTGGCATTTTGTTTCTCATATAAACTTCAGCTAAAAGGGCACAGAGAGACGTCTTTGAACATAAAAAAAAACTTGGAATATAAAAATCCCCACAAAGATTTGAAAAAAGACATTCCTATGCGCATGTTTTTCAACTCTAAAGATCAGCACTTTGCTTTAATGAGAACACTTTCCCGCCACGCACGCACACAATCAGATTTATTGCTACAAAGTGACTCACGTTGCCATAGTCGATGTAGAAGACGTGAACCTTTGCCGGTGACTCAACTTTTTCCACTCTGGCTCTGTACCTGCAGCAGCAGAAGAATAATTGGGGGGAAAGAAGGATAGAGAGAAAAGGGGGAAAGGGTAGGGAGAGAGCATAGAGAGTAGGAAAAGAGAGATGAAGACAGAGGGCACAAGAGGAAAAGGAGATGAGTAAATGATTCTGTGCTTATTTCCCTAGGGAGAAGGTGTTGGAGGATCTGTCTGTTGTGATCGGGGTAGAGGAGCGGGATAGGATGAACAGGCTGGGGGTGTGCGGGTTGATGGTGGTGGTGGTTGGGGGGGGGGAGGGACAGAGGGGATCTATCAGGACATAGACGGGTTGTGGAAATTGCACAGAGGCCTCTTTGCAATAAAAGGCAGAAATTTAAACCTGTTTTATTTTTTCATTTTTTTTGCCTTGCAGAAAATGACGTTAGCGCATTAGTGCTAATCATAGAGACCCTGGAGGTTTTTCATTGTGATCCTTTATTTTCTGGCACATTTGAAAAGCTAGATTTCCACGCAAATAAAAAGTAAAAGCAGCGACAATCAGAAAGTAATTAAATTACAAAACCACCTTCCTGAATAATAGCTACATATTGAAAGAAGCTACAATATGAAACTTATGCATGACATCACCTCACCTGGACATCACTCTGAATCTTGAGTAAGAAAATAAATGACAACACTAAAGACAAATTGACTGCAAAGCAGACGCAGCAGAAAAAAAAGGCCAAATAATTAGGTTTATGCGGGTGAAGAGAGAATAATGAAGTAAAAAACTGCAATAATAAGGAGTTTGAGAAAAAGGAAGCGACTGATGAACAGAGGTTTTATTCTTTTCCGTTTGTGTTTCTGGGAGGACTTGCATGGTAACAAATTTTTAATTACTCCCCTAAAGAAACAAGTCTCCATGGAGAATGAACCGCACAGTTCTCTGATACAAAGAAAGAACAATGCAAACATAATTAGCTTGCTGAATAATAAAGGGCTGCCAGAAAGACACAAATCAAGATATTTTTCCCACCGTTTAAATGGCAGACGTTTCTTCCCCCCCGATGTGGAGATAAAGACTCTGTGTTTCCTGTTCAAAATGTCCCCCGACTTGTACTGGTGACATATGAAGCAGATTAACTTGTGTTTTGCCCTAAAAGCAGAACAGGAAGATGGAGGGCAACACCTGTGTTGGTTTTTAATTAGTTGCATGATCTTTCTTTCCCTACCCTCGCCTTCTTGACTTCTATCCATCTCCCATGACCATCTGTGAACTTTAAACACTCAAAGAGACGCGGAGAAGAGATTTTGTACGTTACTGCTTGGAAACCGCTGCTTTGTAAGAGCTAATCAAAACACTGTAGGTGACTGCTGTGGATGCGCCACATGCTGAAAGCAAAATCCTTTGAATATAAAGTTGCTCAATCACCAAAGGAAATAAAAATGGATATAAATAAATAAATAAATAAATAAATAAATCCCTTCGGTTAGAAGTGCTGCTTTACAGGGAAATTTTAACTCCGGCTATTTATGTGGATATTTTCCTGACACCACTGATACACACTCCCAGCACAAGTATTTCCCTGTTAGATGTCAAACTGATTAAGGAAGTCCTCTGTTCAGAAGTGTGCTGGAACACTATGATCCACAGTAATCCTACCACTCAAATTTAAGGGAGGAAAAAGGTCAAATGAGTGGTTATAAAGAGCAGGCTCTGCTAGGACAATCCAGTTCCCCATTAGGACACCTTCACATCTGATCTAACTAAAAATGTTCTGGAACTCACTTACTCAGCATTTTTGAAATGGCAGACATTCAGCTTTGTGTGCGTCTGACACCTTCAGTAAGAAGGACAACTAAGGTTGCAGGGTACATGGTTAAAAATTTGCAAAGTTTTTGAAGACAGATATGCACACATACCATTCACCATCAGCGAACTTGGCTAGGCAGTGGTCCCCTCTCCGTGCCGAGTAAGACCCTTCAACGGGAGGATGGGCAGCGATCTCCGCTCTCATGGTTTCCATCAGACTCTCCAACTGGCCTCCTGATGGAATGAGTGGAAACTAAATTACAGTGTTGAGGTACAGCATTATCGTTTCTCAAATCTATTCTAGATTCATCTTTGATGGAGATTGATTGTTTCTCTATTACCCTCAAACAATATAAATTGACGGTACAGGAAGGCTATGCATGGGCTGGGTCTGATTTTCTTTCCTTTTATCTTTTTAACAAAGTGTTATTGCTGAAGAAGGTAAATACTTGGCTTTATTTGTGAGAAGAAAAGAATCTGACAATTAAGTTTTATTTCACCCTAAGTGTGTATTATAAAGCTGTTCCAACACAGCTGTCCAGAGAACAACACAGCAAAGTTGAAACAATTTAAATAATTTGGTGCGCATTTGTTAGATCACGCTGCTGCAAATGGCATCAAAATAGAACTGAATTGCTTTATTTCAAAAGGCAGCTGTGCAAGAAGAGAGAGATGGGAGATTTTTTTTTTCCATTTAAAAATAATTCAGCTCTTATAGCGTAAAGCAAGAACAACCAGGTCAAAAGCAATCTTATCACCTCTAGATACTGACACCAAAATTACTAAAATAAATACTTAGTAGCTTTTGTAGCTGCTAAGCCCATTAACACTATGCAGCTTATTCTGGTTTGACCCTGGTGGTGAAGTAGAGCTTTGAGTTAAGCCAGCTCTCACAGTGGGCCTTTATGGCCCATCAAGCCATTATATCATGAGCCGCAGACCCATTATAGTGGATTCAAGGTGAGAACGTGGCTGTCGATACGCAGGGAGACGGAGGAATCAGATAGTAAGCCACAGCTTCATGGGGAACCAATGACTGTGGTAAGTGGCTGCCTGATTTGCAACCATCAGTGCGAATTGGGACGCCGATTGTGAACGCAGAGAACGTGCATCTTGACGAGAGCTACTTTTCACCTGTTTGAGAAATGCTCGCGGTGTGTTTGTGTGTTTTAGAGACCACTTCTTCATCCCTGTTGGGAAGTGTTTGCCAATGACTGTGTGTTTTGGTGTGGAGCGGTACTGAAGTGTATGGAAGCAATTACAGCAGCTATTTTATTAAAGTGGCCAATAGGAATTTCCATGGTGATATTTTTAGAGGACATTTTCACAAATCAACCACCTAGAGGGGGGAGGGGTCTGCAGGCAGGAAGGCTAATTTAATGTGCGACTGATCCTCTTTATTCAGACATTTGGATGATTGTAAACCCAAGCAGGGCTAATGTTCTGTTTATGTCAGCATCTCACTTGAGGCATTAAAATTAAAAGAAGCTTCATTTCCAACACTCTACATGTTAACAGCGAGGAGCTTTTTGCAGAAACATTAAATAAACGCAGCCGGGGTAGTTCTGCTGATGATGCATGTTACTACCAAACAAACAGCTTGCAGGCAGACACCTTTCTATTTCTGTACAGTCGCTCCTGCTTGTCATTAGCACCTAATATTATTTATGCTGCTGGAGAACAAGAAAATATGAATAATGATGCTGTTTTCCCACAGTTATCTATGCTGAGACAGGCAGACAGCTGCCAACCAATAGCTCAGGAGACATTCATTTGCATGTCAAACTTGGAGGGGAAAAAAGGGAAGGAAAGCAAAGGGATTTAGTGAGAAGTGAAGTGGGAGGAGAAAACTGGGGGCTCGGGTTGATTTTGCATAGTGAGGGCAGAGGTGTCCAAATATCTCCCTGCACAGCCGCTGTGGAGCTGGTGGCTGAGGAATGCAGACAAATAAAAACACCCTGGTAGTTTTTCTTCAAAGTGTTCTAACATATGAGCATTGAATCCCTGAGACATAAACATGTTTTAGATTCTCATGGTATAAATAAACGTGCCATGTTTTTTGGAGATTGATAGAAATTGCATTACAGGCTGGTTTTATGCAAGCAAGACGAGACTGAATATGAACCTTCTAATTTTAGAAGCAGTTATGATTGGAGGCAATTTCAAAGCAGACAGATATTGACATAGAAACTAAATTCTGCAGCCAGTTAAAATTCTATATCTCAGGTTTTCGGGACCAAAATATGATGACAATGTTTGCTCCCACAGAGGGATTAATCATTAAGGAATCAGTTTGGGTTTGGAGAGGAGGGGATGGCGAGCCTGTAGAGCTGAACCCAACACTATTAAACACTGTTTGATCAGTTTGGAAATGTTTGTGCCAGAATAAAGACTACAACCATATTGGTGTACTTAAGAAATTCTGGTCATCCACAGCAGTGAGTAACCAAGCTGTTGACTGGCATAAAGCGGGAGATGGGAGCATCACCATTTAAGGCGAAATAAACAGAAATAATACAATTTATTGCTAAAAAGCTTTATTATAAAACATGTGATTTATTTCCTAAGTTGAAACTGGATTTAAGTTAAATATGGGAGATTGGAGCTTTTTAAAAAAAAAAAAATTTTAACAATCCTGCAAGTTATTAAAGTGCAAATAAAAAGATAAAAAATCCTATGGTATGGTTAAGAACATGGGGATATAATGAAAATAGGTCAGGATGAAACTAAGTGCTTGGTATGAATGCAAGAAGAGGCAAACTGGCTGGAGCCATTCTTGCATCACACACTTGAATATTCACAGCCAGGTTGATTGTTCAATCCCTCAGGTTCATGTGAATTTCCTTTCTTACATAAAATATGAGGGTTTATAAAATAATCCTGATAAAGGTCCGTCAAACAGATAATTTATTTTTTTCTATATTTTTATTATTTTGTAGCTTATTCTTTTACATATGTTTAAGTATTACCATTGCTCAGCATTAGAAGTTGTCAAAAAATGAAACCGATCTTTATAAATCCTAGACAAATACATGAAATAAATTTGTCAAAGTTCTCAAGCCTTCAAAATGCATATCGAAAAGATAGAAAAGCAGGAGAACCAGGTAATCTAGCTGTCATTATTGGAACAAAAACCAACAAACGTCACATGCTGCAGGAGAGCACAGGAGCACAATGAACCAACTTGAGCCAACTTTTTTGTAAGAACAGAGCCCCTGCTAAATCCTGAAAAAGCAACAGTTAGGAAGTAGGAAGTACAGCAAGAACACACTGTATTACAGAGGCTGAATCCTATTCAACACTGGCAGCAGGACAACCAAATATCTGCTTGCAGAAGGGGTAAACCGTGTCAAACGTTAGTGCTCATTTTGTGTTGAAGCAAGAGCCAAAGCGATGATCCTAAAAGCAGCCAAACCAATGACTGTGCCTGATGCTCGCCAAATTCTTTTTATCCTCATCTCTTTATCCCTCTGTCTCCCCCCTACCCTCCTTCATTCTGCAATTTGTTTATACATGATAATGGCTGCAGCTGTTTATAAATCATATATAATTACATTCTGAATGCTGAGCGCAAAGTGAAGGACCGATTAGGCTTTGAAAGAACAGAAATAATAGAGAACGCAAGACAGGGAGAGAAGACAGGGAGGAGAGCAGTGGTGACGGGTTTTACAGTTTGCTTGTGATCATATTCGATTATCTTGCGCCACGCGGTGTGGAAGCGGAGACGAAGGGGTGGGAAGACAAAAAGCCAATGAAAACAGTGGCTCAAGTGCCCTTTCAGCAGGCATCCCAAGGCTCTGGTGAATTCTATTAAGCTGTTTACAAAAGCCATTAAAACTCAGAAGGATAAATAATCACAGTATGACAGACGCACAGGCTGAGGCTGAGAGAGCAGTGATTGCTTGTAAAAGCAGTCCAATCTCAAAATTTCAACATATACAGCAAATTATGAGTCTAATTGCTGTCGATCTGGAAAAACAAAACCCGTCTTTGGAAGTAGGTATTTAAGGGGATCAGGAAACAAACCAGAAAACTAACGCATTTGTGTAATGTCAAAAATTATGGAATTCAGTCTTTATTGGTATTTTATTACCAGCTGATAAAGGTTTTGATTAATTCTGAAGGAGAGAGTAAAACATTGCATTGTTTTCACAGTGTTTTACAAAAAGAAAATCATGCTCAAGCCATGCATTTGAACCACCTTTCACTGCCAGGATCATCAGGCTAGCTTTGCGCATTCTTTTATGCAAAATAACTCAAATTCTTTCAGATTGAATGGAAAGCATCAATGAACAGTAACTTTCAAGACAGTCAAAGTCTTGTTTGGACTTTAGCTGGGGCCTGTCCTATGGCTTTGAAGATATTGGTCTATCTTTAGGGTCGCTGCCCGGACTCAAGGTGAACCTCCAGTGTTTAACAATCTCTCGCATGTTTCTACAACCACTGTCCTGTATTTAGCACCATCAATCTTCCCATCAACTGCAACTCCCTAATGAAGAAAACCGTATCAAAGCTTGATATCACCACACCAATGTTCCATTAGGATGATGTGTAGTGTTTGTTTTCCACAACACATTTGTACATTTGGAATGAAGTCCAATTTTGTTCTCATCTAACAAGTCTAAAAGATATAACCTCAAGAAAATACATTGAAGTTTGTGGCTGTAAAGTGACAAAATAGTCAAAAGTACCATGGGCATGAATATTTCTGCAAGGCAGTGTCATTTATTAGGAAATGCCTGAGGAAAGAGTGACCCTTGAGGACTGACTGCTGTTACTGTAAATGAATGGATTGTCCATCATTTAACAACTCAAACACACCCAGAACACACAACTTGTAACAGCCGTATTTGTGTAGTGTCTCTTTAAGATATTCTAGTATCTCTAACGACGTCAGGAGTATGCGCCACTGCTTCTCTGTAGAGAGCGTGGGAGAAACGTGCTACAGTCGCTACATGGATATGCTAGCTCTCTAACTTTAGTAACGTTGCGGGTTGTTTGGACTCTGCTCATTTCCATGTTTGGTAATATAGCAGCCGTTCAACCGGGCTTTGTAAGGTTGGTGAAGGTGTTTATTAAACGACAACACTGTGGAATTCCCAGTACCAGTGTGGTTGTGAGTTTTCTGCCGTCTCTTCTCCTCCCTTAATACAACCCAAGCGTTACAAACTGCTTGAGGTCTGGCAAACATGAAACACAGTTGAGTTATATCTGCTAAGGCTAGTCAAAGGAGAACCAGCACTCAGCTGGGGAATGTCGAGTAGACAGCTAAGATAGGAGAAAGTTCCCCCTCTCCCCTTACTGAATGATGTTTTATGAACTGTAAGTTCATGTCACCATAAAAAAACAAAATGATCCTAATGCTCGACACATACAGCTTCACTCCCTCTAGAGTGGGACATGAGATTGCACCTCATCTGAAACCCCCCACTACCACCAATTACTCTCCTCCGTTCTTTTCTTGCCAACAGTCTGGAGTCTTTTACAGCAAGTTACTGTTTCTGTCTCTGAAAAATGTAAACAAGAAGGCATCTAGTGGTCTCTCTTGTTTCAGTCTCTCCACCTTCTTTTTCTGCCACCTGTAAAGGCTAACCGGCTGAAGCTAATGGTCTGATTTAATTGTCCAATAGACTTATTTAAAGGTCCAAAAATACCAATGGGATAGATTTGTATTCTCCAAATTAGTTCAAATGTGCACACATTTGGCCAATTTTGAAGAGAACCCTTTTTGAACCTAAAAAGAGGCACATCACTGTGAAAAATCCCACTCAGTCATTTCAATTTAGGTAATGCTTCAAAATGCTGACATTAGTGTGAATCAAACTTGCTGGAGCAGTGAAGAATGGGCGATGCTCATTTTCCACCTAAAATCAAAAGCATCCTGGCTCAGACCGACAGCTGAGCTGACCTTTTAGAGGCTAACTTGCGTATCTGATTTATCTACAGACGCCCTGAGAGAGGAGAGATCATCCAGGAAGAGTCTGACCTCTAACCACCACATCCTCTACATCAAGAAGAATCTAGGGAAGAAGAACGGCAGCATCAGCTGTCAAGTCTGCTGCAACTTTCACTCACATTCCACCCGGAGAGCATTTGCAGGTCTTCATTTTTGCTTAGTTTGCACTGATCATCCTTCAAATGTTTCTACAGCTAGAGTCCACTTACAGAACAGAAAGTTGACTAGGTATTACTTAGAAAGGCATGCGTGATCTGTATATAAGGTCTTGTTGCCGATTGTGGATGTCAGAACAGAAACAAAGCGATAAAGTTAAAGGAATTGTCTTAGAGACAGGACTGTGTCAATGGAGGGAAGTGTACAGAAAAATCTGAAGCATTGAAAGACTCATCGGGAACAGTGGCTTCCATCATCTGTAAACAGAAGAAACACTGAACCACCAGAACTCTTCTTTGAATTGAAAGGATGTTTTATGGAATCTTCTTCCAATTAAAGACCCCATGAGAAATAAACAGCAATGTAAAGCCCAGCTTTCTCTGGAGTTTTACTCAAACTTGCAAAGAGAGAGCTCACACTCTAGAGTATAGGCAACAGAAGCTTAAGCTCTCTCTCAGCTGAGCAGGTTAGAAATGTAAATACATCTGGATAAATGTGACATTTTGTGGGGATGTCCAACTCTGAACCATCACAGGAAGTCACATTCTGACTGTAGCCCAAAGAGCAGCTTGTTCTGTCTTTCTAGAGGTTCAGACTGGTTTTGCAGTGCATATCCTTATCACAGCAGACAGGCAGACAGTTTTGCAGAAGGGATAATAAGAAATTCACCCAAGGGCAGACCACACAAACACAAGAACTTCCTGTCTGAATGAAGCACAATTTACCAATCAGAGCTGATTAAACATGCCTGTCCGAGTAACCATCGCACTGGAGAGAGACGAGAACTTTCATCTACAGTACTCCTCCAACAGGCCTCCATGGCAGAATGAACAAACAGAAGGCAAAACAGATTGGGGGAAAAAGCCCAAATACATGAATCTTTACTCCAAGCTTGTAGCACTGAACTCTGAAGACTCTAAAGTGAAGAAAGTTTTTATTTTTCACAAAAACTAAAATCAAATATGTAACATAAAAAGCTATGACTAAATGCATTTACCAGCTTGGCTGCTTTATTTAGTAGGTGTTTGATCAAGTGGGACCTATAAAGTTCAAAACCCAATTTAACAAACATGGAACTTTAAGAGAAGAACAGACCGATGGACTCAACATAAAGACTTCTAATTAGCAGTTCTCATCCATTTTGTCAGCCTGCTAAGGTACTGAAGCAGAGCACTTGATTCTTTCTTCATGGAATTAATTCTAATTACATCCCATGTAAAATTTAAATTAATATGGTTTTACAGCTGTAGCATGAACGTAATTACATACACCCTACGATAACAGTATTGCAATTAAAACCATTCTCCTTTAATTTGATGCGACCATTAAACTGTTCACCATAATCATTACAACAATAGTCACATTTAGGCTTTTCCACCACTCCTTTTGTCTTTAGCCAGAAAGAGGAGTTCATTTTTCCACTGTACAATTGGTTCCTTTATTATATTGGCGTAATTAGACTATTCAACTCTTACGATTTACAAAAGAAAAGAGAAAAAAATAGACAAAACCTTTCTGAAAAGCTTACAACACAAGATGAATGATATCTACCTCTGGCTTGATGCCCACTGTAACAGAAATATGTGAACCAAAATAATTTTTATTAATTGCTTTAAAAAAAAGAAAAAGAAAAGAAAAAGGGAGGAATTTATGCAGCCTTATGCAAACCTTTTCTAACTATTCATCCATCTCCTTTTATTAAGCTTTCTGCTGCAAAGTAAAAATCACTTTGCTCCCTTGACATGGCATCCGATTAGAGGGCAATTCATCTTTATCAAGATAAAACGCGGTACTAATTTGAAAGTAGTCTTTGTTAAATAAACACCACAAATAAGGTGCGAGGGCAAGTATTATCAACAACATCAAGATCATATAAAACAAATTAAAAAGTCAAAGAAAAACAAAAATTTCAGGCGACTAGAAAGGGAGCTGCGGTCTGGCCGTGCTGCTCTATCAGTAGCTGGGTCCAGCATCATTAGGTGAAGAACAGCTGCTGTGTGTAAAAGGTAGAAGTGTGAATAATGTGGACGGAGTGGCACCTGGTTGGAAGGGGAACGACTCCACTCATTACGAGTCTGTATTGGTGCCAGGGAACAAGCTCTAGACAGCATGTTCAGCCAGCCGCACGGCAGCTGAGGTTTGGTGTGAGCGAGTAGTGTGTGTGTGTTTGCTGTTGAGGGTCAGGCCCAGAAATTCAGGACCATGGAGGTGACAACAACGAGAGGTCTGGAGCAGGTGGGGTAGGGATCGGTGTGGGTGTGTGTGTCGTGGGCAAAAATCTTTGAGCAACCTAAAGGAATGCTGCCCAGAAATATAATCACCACATGAGCACAATTGATTAAGAAAAAATTAAAAAGTATATTGGTGCTGAGTCGGCACCACATATCACAAATTAATCATAGTCTGGTATTCTGGAAACCCAAGCTCAAAGTTTGGCTGTAACCCCACTGAACCTCTGAATCAAGAAGTGATGTGTAGCGATGCCTCTGAAAGGACACCGCATGTCAGCACTCACCTGTCACTCAAAGAGCTTATACTTTTAATGATATATTATTGAGTCTCAACTCTGCTGGACAGAGTCTATTTTAGGAGCCAGTCTCAACAGGCCAGTTTTAGTCACCTCAACTTTAGCACTTATTTAGATCATGAGCCAGGCATGAAAATTGAAATAAGATCCTAATTTACTCCTGAAAAACAGATTGACAGAAAAATGTGGTGTCTAATATTTAGCTGTTGAGCTTGCAATCACTCCTACCTAGTTTGGACTATTTATATAACCACTTAAGATTGAATGAACTGGTTGGAAAAACAATATTTAAAACTGCACTGTCCTGAGAGTGATGGGTGGTGCTCCACATCATTTAACTTGAAACATTTTCTAAGATAAATTTGCCTTTCTTGAAAGCCAAAAAAAACAAATTTTGGCCTTTTGCAGCCAGAAGTGTGCAGAAACAGGTGGGAGATGTTATTGTACACTCCATACATACATCCAGTCACTCCGAAAGATTAAGGATAAATCGTAAAAGTAGCACGGTGGAAAGTCACAAAACTTTGGTCCATTTTGAGTCTGATGAAATTAATTTTCCACCCAACATTAATCCACTAATATAGTAATTACTGTCCAGTTAACACAGAAAATGAATCTCCATTATGTTGAAGTACTGCTGGATAAAAATAAAATATAAGAAGACGTGTTAGAAGCATAAGGAAGGAGCATCTTCCTTGCTTAGAAAATGAAAGCAAGTCACGGCCCAGTCCAAAGTGACCAGGATGAAAGGTCCCCTCTTCCAAGTCTGAGGCTATTTTTGTTAACTGCACTGCTTCCTGTGGGTCAACAATATGTCTCTGCTTCAAGCAGAGGAGTTAAAGCATCTTTTGCTCTTGTTTGCATGTGGCAGTATTAAGGGCCAGGAGCTACCCAATTTGGCTAGGAAAATTATGTCCTGTACATTGAAATGTGGATTATGACCACATATCTGATCAATTTGATATGAAAGTTTCTAGGATGCTTGAAAGTTTTCAGGATACATCCCACTGAGACACCCCAGAGTGAACCCTGATCTCACCAGAGAGACTACTTATCCCTTCTCATCTGGGAAAGCCTTGAGATCCCCAAGAATTACCCCAGCAGTGTCACCGAAGTGAGGGACATTTGGCTTTACCTTCTTGACCCATTACTTCGTCAATCAGAGAGGAGTCTTGTCTGCAGTGAAATAAGTGTATAGTCTTTATCCCATAGGAAACAAGGACTTAATACGACATCCCTGAAGTGTATAAACAAGCAATATTCTAGCTGCTGCAATTCTGGATTCTACCCAGAAAAACTCCAAACCTGCATTTGGATAGTTTTTTTTTTTTTTTTTACCAAGCCTGCTTCCAGCAGAGTAATATACTACCAGCTCTACATAGTTCAGAGTCGTCTCCCTTCATGTGTCTGGAGTGGCCTTTTGTCTCAGAGTGTCCAAGGTTGCACAGATCTGTGCCGGCTCCCTTCTGACAGTAATTACATATAGCCTCCAGAGAGGAAACGGCACACAGAAGGAAAACAGGAGGATCAGAAACAGCACCACTGAAGCAAAGGGGTGGGTTGAGGAGTTGAAGTGAGGTAGAGGGGGTTAGAAAACGATAAATGACTGCTTAACAAGATGAAATCCTAAAATAAACAGGGATTACAGATCAATTTCCTAAATCTTCTGGGAAAATCTATTCCTAATGTGGAAGCAATCAGTTATCAACCAAGTGTAAATATATTTATAGTGAAATAGGGAGAGGGGAACAGTAATTAAATGCAAATGATTAAAATGGGGAAAAGGGTCAAACCTGTAGCAGATACAGGACCTATGAGGGGAAATGATGCTGCAAGCTGCATTTCTGACTGCATTTTAATAGCTCAGAAAAAGAAACTACTTTAGAGACCAATGCATGAACTTTAACAACTAGAAAGCTGTGAAGGCTTTTCAGCAGACACTCATCTCTACAGACCACAATAAATAAATAAATACATCCAACTTTATTACATAGACACAACTCCCTCAGGGTTAATGGTTTGGAAACTGGCTCTAAATATTAATGGCGATGTTCCTTTTTCTCCTTCCTCATCTTCTCTGTTCTACTTAAACAAGTGTACGACCAACTGAAATTGATGTTTCTTTAGCTTTTTTTTTGCTGTGTTACTCGTTTTTACTTGTGCACTGCGAAGAATCAGATATGTTAAACAGCTATAAATTTTAAGGAATTTTTGTTCCCTTTTGTTTACACTTCTTTGCTCTTCTGAATGATTCTCAATTAAATTTATTGCATTCTCTTCCAGTGAGAAGTATATACTAATTCTAACAAATACATAATTTTTATTTGCATCAGTCTGATTCCTGGAAGATTTGATCTCTTTCTGCCATACTCTTGATAGTTCTGTGACGCCTGTTTATCACTGTTTTCTAAATGTGTTATTTTGGCAAAATTGAAAAAAAATAAACAAAAAACTGTAGCTTAAGAGAAAAGTTTACCCTGTTTTTCAGCAGGTAACAAGAAGGCCAAGCTTAGTAACTCTGTTTTATTGTTTTGAACTTTCACCCACAGTCATGGAATGTGATTTGGAAAGGCTAGCAGCTTTTCACAATAGTGATCTACAATTTCCGTGGAATAGACACAGGGAAAGCTGTTTTATTAATGCTACACATTAATAAAACAGCTAAAAATGGCTTAAATAAACAGTACAACTGTTCAGCTCTGAAAATAATTAACCATTGATAACACAAATAATTGAAAATGAGATTTTTAATGATGTTCTTATAAGCTCTTGAATGATGAAATTGATAAATACATCCAAAGTGGCTAAAAATCAGAGCAGGTAGATCAAACATTAACAAAAATTTAAATCAAACACAAATTTCTGAAGTGGTGCATTTCCTATTCTGTACTTTCAGTGTTTATTTTTTATTTTATTTTATTTTACACATACTTAACTATCAGGTACCAAAAGGAGCTTTTAGCCACCAGCAGTGCCTGAAATTGCACATTATGTAACTGCTTTAACAATCAACGACTTCCGGCAATTTTCTATAATAAAACAATATCTATATATTCTTAAAAAAAACAAAAGGCTTTTGGGAGTATAATAATTGAACAGCAGTGGGTCCCTCAGTTAATTTGGTTTGATCAGGATTTAGGATCTGTCAGATCTATCATAACCACAGTTAATGGAAGCGTAAACAAGCTAAAGTTTTAAGGAAAAAATTTCAATACAGAGCATTTTTAGCTTAGTTACGCTAAAAAGTGTATATATAAATAAACACTTTTTCATAAGAGGTTGTGAAATTATTTATAGGAATCAAACTGAAGGAGACTAGAAGAAAATAAAGGGTGGATATAAAATCAGGTAAAATTTGAATCAAAGTCTTTAGGATAGCATTGCATTAATGTATTAATGAAGTATCTTCCAAAAACAGTTGCAAAAATAAATGTATGAATGACTGGCTGCTGGTTAATATGATATAACCAAAATATTTTACACATGGTTGGAGTTTCGCTTAACAGAATCAAATGAAGCCATTCGAAATGGCTCAGATCATTAACATGGGCGTGCATGAGGAAGCCACTTGTGTATTTCCTTTTAAGATGGCCTATTGTCATCTGCTGTAAACACTAAAGTACTCTGCTTCACACTGGCTCTGTGTGTGTAAACTTGCTCACTAAGAGATGTTGTGGGGTGAGGGTGGGAGCATGTAATGATATTTTAAAGCACTCAGCTTGTGTGATTTTACAGCCTCTAACACTTTGATGTTCAACTCAAGGAGCCCAGATGACTTAATGCAGCTCTGAGTGCGCACCTGCAGAAATGAAAAGAACTGTGAGGCAGTAGAAGAGGTGGAGAAAGTGGAGGAGGGGGGCCAAGCAACCCAACAGGAGAGGGAAGCAGAGGGGCTGACGACCGGTCTGGTTTTTCTCCCCTGCTGAGAACAACATTTTTTTTTTTTCGTTTTATGAAACCACCCAATAAGCTGCTTGTTGGAAGAACACAAGCCAATTAAATGAAAAAAGAAAAAAAAAAATATATATATATATATATATAAGAAGCCACCAGCACTGCTGGATCATCTAAAATAAAGGCTTTTTATGAGAAAAGATTGAATAACTCATAGCTCTCCTGTCAAAATACACTGAGAGCAGCAATATGAAAAAATGCTGTTTGTGTACAATTTTACATGGCGGGAAAAGTTCTATACACTCCGTTTCCTGCTCTTCCTTAATGTCCAAGATAAATAGAGAACTTGATAAACAAGACAATGAACTATTCAGCATTTATTTCTCCTAAAGGCCACAAGGGCCACTAGTGGCATTAACCCAAACTTCAGGTTTGGACATGTAAAGTCAATTTCTGACCCTTCACTGTAACGTGATTCTGAACCATAAAAAGCCCAGACAAAAATCAGAGCATCAATCCCGACTGACTGAGGCAGCAGCACCGTAGCCGGAGGCGGTGCTACCGTTTTGATTTGAATTTATAGCTCACGGCAAGAGAAGGAATAACGTTATATTTCCACATATTTCAAGGAACCTGGAGATTTTAGGGCATAGAGATGAAACATAGAGAGAGCTGCAAACTGAAAGGTTTATATATGTTTTTTTATGATCAAATTAGATCCCGCGAGTTATGATCTTGAGTTAAAATCCTGTTAATTGAAGGTAAATTTATTAATTATGTTAGGGGAGGCAAATGACATAAAAAAAAAAAAAAGATGGACAATTTTGATTTCATGGCCTTTGAATGTCTACAGCTAGTGGAGACAAATGAGGGGGCAGGAGTGACAGGAAGGCCTCTGAATTCTGGGCAGCTCCCATGACCTGGCAGATGGAGACAATCTCTATGAACAGTTCAGATCTGTTCCGTTCTGTGAAAAAAAAATAAAAAATCAATATGCTGAAAGTAGTTTTTATTGAATCTCCTTATTACATGTGAAACTGAGCACAAACTAACTTAGAATGGACACATTTTGAATCAAAAGAAGCTAATTAGTCCTTTTTTGCTACAGCAAACTCTCTAAATGCTTCTGGTATTGCCTGCAAGGATAATTATGCTGTTATTTAACGACTCTTGGAACACTCACAAAAAAAAAAAATATTCTAACTGTACCAAAACATAAGCTTGGCCTGCCTTTAGATATTCTTGATCAAAGTTTTAGGCATTCAAAGCAGCATGAACGCATGCACAACAAATTGGCAATTAATGTGAACGAAAACCAGTTTTCTTTATTTCTTCTGTGGTTTTCATTTTCAAGCGACTAAAAGAAAAGCGGACACATCATGATGTAATAATTGTCACTTCCCAGAGCTCAAAACGTGAGGCGATATACTCCGAGACATAACTTAAGAGTTTTATGCCATTTTTTAAATTCAAAAATCTGAATAGTTTGGAATTTTCTTCTTTTCCCAAATAGAATAAAATTTGACATTTACTGCAGTGAATCATTCAGACATAGAGTGACAACACCCTTTCTATTTCTGCACATGATATCAGTCCCAAAGAGAATGACGGTTCAAATACCCTGGTGGAAAATTAAGTTATTTTTATACCAAGTAGGTTTTCAAGTGCTCATTGAGTTGAACAACTTCTGGAAGATTAAATGCTTGGAATCAAGTTGGACCCCAATTGTTAGCGCCTGCAGCCATCGCTCTTCATTACTACAACCATTTATTAGTAGAACAATAGAAACAAGAGAGAGGTTCAGTTATTGGGTCTCCACTCGTGAGAAAAATGTTGGAGGTAAGAGATGCAGTCAACGTCTTTGAGACAGAATTAATTCTCATTAATGAAATGAGTGTGGAGGTAAAAAAGCAGAGCAGAAAGTTAAAGAAACCTGGTCTTCACTTTTCTGCAGAGACACTGATTGTTTCAATACAAGCAGCCACTGCAGTATGAAGATAAGAGGTACAAATGAATATTTTACATAATTAAAATCAGTCAGCCTCCTGGTGCTTCCTCTATTTTACAATTTTTGAGACACTATGTAACAGTACAGTTCTTCTCAAAAGTATTTCTAACCTTTCACATTTTGTCTTGTTACAACCAGAAAATGTAATGTAGTTTATTAGGATTATATGACAAGTCAAAGTAGTGAATAACTGCAAATCTGAAGAGTAGTAAGAAATATTATTTATTAGAAAGAAAAAACTTTAATATTATACTAGTCTTTACTTTGACTAGTATTTTTCCTTTCCTTATCCATTACTTATTTTAGATCTGACAGCAAGCAAAGTTTATGGTTGCAGTGCGACACAATGTGGAAATGCACATTAAACGTATTAAAACAGAGAAAGTGTCTGTACCCGTCTCCACATCCTGGGCGTAGAAGTGCAGGGTGTCAGTGATTTCAGTCACATATACGGGTCTGTAGTTGGCCACACGTTCCTTCTCCTCAGAGACGTGCACAACCTCCTCCACGGGCTTCTCTTCGTAGTTGGCCCAGATCTAAGAACACAGAGAAAAATAGTTACAGCTCAGTTATTCCAAAATTTGACTTACAGTTCATGCATAGTTTTAATAAACATGAAAATGCTTTGTGACGCAAATACGAATAAATATCTCCCTTGATTTCAGGCAGACATGGTACATCTAGATGTATGATGAGGTTAACTTCAACATCATCAACTTGGTGATAATGTCACAAGCCGGATAAAAGATACAGCCACAGAGTTTCTTTCACAAGCACAGCAGTTCAAGTTTGTGTGTGTAAGCAGGTTGGATCCCTTCTATGCTGCATCAAGGTTAGTTCTCCCTCACCTCCCTTGGAAAAACAGAGGGCAGGCGGCTCATTAGGGAGAACAGCTTTGCCTTGGGCCACAAATCAAACTGCGTGGACATCAGTAGGTGTGTGCGTGAGTGTGTTCGCAGAGTGCAAGGGATGCAATGCACTGAGTGGGAGGTTATTAACACAGAATGTTACGTGTTTGTGTACAACTTCAATAGAGCAATGGTGTTAAGCATGTATTCAAGCACAAGATGGTGAGGATGAAAGGAAACTAATAAACTCCCCGTGGAGGAATCTTTGGAAGATGAGGTGCACCAAAGTAGGAAGTTCTAAAGTCGAGAAGTGCAGTGGCGCTTTGGGCTTAAACTTTCTGTGGGGCTACAGCAGCAGAACTCTGTGCTGTTTATCTACTGGCAATTTAGGAAGGATTTTATTTTAAAAAGGTCAGATGAAAAAAAAAAAGCTCAGGAATATCTGGTTGGTCATTTGATTAGCTGTTTGTGTTCTTTTTCCCTGTCTGTCAAGAACTACATTTATTTTTCTTAATTTGCTGGTGCATCTGACTGATAATTTGTGTTTATATGCAGATAATTGAGCAGGATTTGTAGGAAAAATAGATTTTTACTCTAAAAAGACAGCTCTCTCTCTCAACCTTCAATGTCAGAATGAGGAAATTCATATAACAGAACCTGAGTTCATCTGGGGAAAAAATGCTTACAAATGTAAAAAGAAGCAGAAATAAAAAAAGGAGAAAAGAAGGTTGACAGAAAATAAACAAGCTGAAATTTCAGGGATTGAGGGCAAGCAAGGTTAATGAAGAGCAAAAACGCAGCCATGCTTCACAAAGCCCAAGATCAAGCAGGATATTTGCCTCAGCACCAGGCAGGTGTGTGCAATATTAGCATAGCAAACATATGCAGCCAAATGCCCACATTACAAGCACGCCGACGAACCCTGGAATCCACCGCGTCCTGTAATAAACATGCTTCCCACATTCTGAGGGAGCTGACATGACTCGGCTTTTAATCAAACCTGCAGCACCAATTAGGGATGACAAAGATTAGGTGTCACCATTCATTAGCCCGTGTGGCCATCACGGCAACACTTTTACCACGGTAGCAAGTGTTGGAAATCTGGGTAGGACATGATGTCCGATCCCAAGGATGTGTCGGTCTCAAGGGGGCGAGAAATTATTAGTTTATAATAAAAAATATATATAAAAAAAGACAAAACTAATTTCTACTACTTTTGTTTTTAAAGTTCTTTCCAAAGAATGGAATACAAAAAGCTCCTTTTAAAGTATTACCCATTGGACGACAGCCAATAAGCAAAATCATCAACTTTTTTCTGGCTCCCAGGTGTCCCGAACAGCTTCACCAGTTTGCATTCTTCTGTCTGCAGTAAAACATTTGTGGGGAGAGAAAGACAAACACCCCACAGCTGCTGCTGCTTTCTTTGTTGCGCCTTTATGAAAGAGCATAAAGCGCTGTGCATTCAATTCATTAATTGTCTAACACTGCCAAAACGCTGGTGATTAGAATGATTACAAAAGGATAAAAACTTGTTTTGCATCCTGCTTGAATGCACCATTAGAGACGCTATAGTCCAAGTCGCTTTTAAAAAAAACGCAAACTCATGCACTCGCGGCGCCCAGGGCTGATGACCTTCCATGAGCAGCCAACCGTCCTGTTTGTTCCACTTGAATGCAGGTATGCGACGGGCAACTACAGCCACAGACGAGAGCCACCAAGCTGCCAGACGTGATGTGAGAGAGGGGGAAAGAAATGCACCTAAATGGGTCTAACCAACAGGCAATTAAGCTGGAGTTGAAGGGAGAACAAGTCCTAATGATGGAGACCAGGATGACCTTCATGGCAACTGTAGAATGAAGAACACATTTACACCCGAGAGAGTGACAAGTTAATCTGGGAGGGTAATGTGATGATGGGGGAGAAGGTTGCTTTTATGCTCAATGATGGCAATCAGAATCGCATAATAAAAGATAAAAGTGTTCAAGCATGTTTGATAGAGTTTGGATGTTGCCAACTTGAAATTATGACTTTGTTTCTTGGCTTTTGTGTCTCCCCTTCGGCAAATGTGTTTCATTCTGTTTGTTCTCTCTGGCCCCTCTTGTGTGCTACGAACAATGAATTTATGACCGGTGTTTCTATAAAGAGGGATGAAATGAAGGAAAGAAAGCACAAGATTAAGGAACAATAGAAAAGAGAAAGTAGAGAAGAAAAACAAAGGAAAAAAAAATAAGGCAAAAGAACGACAGGGAGGTGGGAATGACAAAAGGAAGAAAGGAAGGATAAAAGAATGGTTTGAAGTTAGGAAGGTAATGAGAAAAGACAGTAAGAACAAAAGGAGGGAAGGAAGAACAGAGGCAGACATAGAAGGAAGCAAGAACAGAAAGATGGAGCGACAAATTACCAAGAACAGGGAATGAAAGATGTAATGACCCAGGGACGGCTGCAAGAACACAGAAGGAAAGCAGTTAGGAGGTATAAATTCAGACCTGGAAAATACTTTTCCATAGTTTTCCAGAATGTTTAAAAACCCTGGAGGAAAGACTTGCAAGGATTATAAGTCCATGTAATGAGCAACACAAAACTTGTGGCTAATGCCCTCAAAACCTGGTAATCACTCTTGCTTGGAACTGCTTGGTGGATTGGATGATTGCACCCTCTCACAGCAATAAGGAATAAAAACAAGGGAAGCCATTCCATCTTCTCCACTCCAAACACTCTGGCTCTGTGTGTGTGTGGGGGGGGGGGGGGGGGGGGGGAGTTTTTTTTTTTTTTTGGGGGGGGGGGTTATTGGATCCTGGCTTCAAAATTTCATTTGGATCTCCCCCTTCCTTTGA
>CAEGAG010018337.1:0-11076 GCA_903067065.1 Brachyrhaphis terrabensis | reverse complement strand
CGTTATGTTTGTGGCCAAACAACATGGCGCTCAGACCCCTTCGCCTAGAGCAGTGACGTCACGGTCGGGAGCTCTATGCAATACGCGCACCGACACATCGGTGTTGCCGGACCCATCACTACCTGTAACCATTACACTGTTTAATATTTCAATGTGTTTCAGAACTTTTCTAATGTTTATCATCTTTCTAACTGGTGCCATCCTCACTCTTATTTTTGTGTTATTCAGCTGCTGCTCAGTAGTTTGATCCAAAGCTGACTGTCGAGGACTACAGGGAACTGTCAAGCAGTAGCTTCATTAAAAGCAACCCAAATGTGCATGTAGATCCTGTTATGGTCTAGCTCTGAAACCATAACAAATTAAAGGGAAGAAACGCATGGGATAAATTAAAATGGGATTTATTTAACAAAAGTCATAACTGGCTGGAGAGGACAGGGAAAATTGTGAGTGAGTGACAAGGAGACAGAAAGAACGGGCGGAGTTAGTGAGAATGAATGGTGTGTCTTAAGCTGGATTTGATGTAATTCTGGAGACACTGGCCAGGTGCCTCTATTTCCAATCAGCACCAATTAGGAGATCTAAAATAGGGATGTTAGCGAAGCAAAGGAAAGGCTGTGTGTTGCCATAATGTTTATTCGCTGTTTTTACTCGCGTGAACTCACAACAGGAAGTAAGGCCAATACATGGTCGCCTGAAAGAAAGACACGATGTTCAGCTTTCTTGTCATACAGGCACTTCATCTTTTTCTGTGCAGATGATAATTTCTCTTTTGCCAAGTGTGTAGCAGTAAAGAGTAATGTTCAGACATTAACATAATGCAACAGATTTTGTAGTGATTCAGCATCCTTCCACTCCTCTCACAAAACAGTTAATGGACCATGCACAGAATGATTTTATGTATCCCAAAAATACCAATAAATTGCGTAAGAGCTCGCACCACAGACTTTGTAGAAAGTGTGTGCAATGGATATGCTGCTGGATACCTGGTACTTTGGCACATAACAGTTAAAAGATACTTTGCATCTGAACGTGAAGGAGGAAGAGGACCCACACAATTAATGATTAAGTGCTTAAATGGTTGACCAATAGTTGGAGTAGGATACAGTGGTGGCCGGTTTATGATTTGATTGGGTTTACCAGTCAGCTGACAGGTGAGACAGATTTTAATATAAGAAGCAACATCTTTTTTTAGCTGAGACCAAAAAAAAAGCTTCTCAAAATGCGGTCGTAGGTTTTCATAACTCCCATGTGTCCGGACTCATCATGGGATACCCGCAAAACCAAGTCATGCCATTTAACAGATACCACAAACTGATAAACTGGCTCCCCAGTAGCACTGTCACCACATGGCATCAGCTTCCTTAACAATACCTTGTTTTCAACAAAGAATCCATGAGCACTGCACTGCATCTCTTCAGCATGTTGCGCAGACTGAAACAAATGCTGTATTGTGGAGTCAGATCATTGCTCCTGCACTAAATCAGTCTGTGAAGTAGGCAAAAAGATATTAGACAAACCAAAGAAGACAGCCGTTTATCTTTTCCCAAGTCTTCATCCAGATGTGCGCCACTGGATGCTTTCATTGTCCATGTCACAGCACATGCTTGAAAATATTCAGGGTGTGATTTTTATATAAAAATGACCTTTACATATACAGTAATAAACATTTCCACATATCACCTCCGATGTCCACCGGACTCAACCGTTTGGGATTCCCGATCTAAAGTCGGGCATATTCAACACACCACACACTGCAGGATGTTGTAAGATTGGCATAAAGGGAAAATCAGGGCAAAAAAAACTAAAGAAAAAAGGCTTTAGCGGGAACACAAACATGCAGAAGCATTATCTGGTGGGTAAATGCATCCCGTTGACAGATTTGCTTCCTTATAAACACAGTTTGGCACGCCTGCGTCATTTCGAAACAGTTCCTGTATCGGTCACGTGACTTGCTGAAAGCAAGATGCGCACCGACACGGGGTTTTGTCTATGGGCTTGACACATGCGTCGACGCATCGGGGTTGCCGGACCCATCACTAACGGTTACTGCGGTCTGAAAAAGAGCCTCCAGACCATGTAAAATGGCAGTTTGGAGTACTAACCAATCTATGTGCTCTCTCCTAGTATCTTCATGTGTCAAGACAAAATCACCAGCCAACACTGCAACTTCTGATACAGTTTTCACCATCTGTTCATTAATATACACTGCAATGCATTCAGATACAGAGTTCTTAAATTGTTCCAGAACCATTAAATTACAGAGGTCATCAAGTGTTTTAACCTAAGAGGAAGTGCACCATCAATTGAAATGAATTTCCAAATCTCTTGCAAACTCTACATAAGTTTTGTCATCTTTCTTCCAGTTCCTAAGCTTTTGTCTGTATGCTTCACATACTAATTCATACGCTTTCAGTATCGCAGCGTTTACCTTGGCATAATCCTCTCACCTTGGAGAGGAGAAGGAGAAAGAGGAGAGAGTGACAAGGAGACAGAAAGAACGGGTGGGGTTAGTGAGAAAGAATGGTGATTCATAAGCTGGATCTGATGTCATTCTGGAGACACTGGCCAGCTGCCTCCATTTCCAATCAGCACTAATTGGGAGATCTAAAATAGGGATGTTAGAGATGCAAAGGAAAGGCCGTGAAAGGCATGTAGATCCACATTCAGTTGATGGTTGAATCAATATTGATATAGTGTCAGTTATGGTTGAAACCCTAACATTGATTCAATATGCAAGTCACCGACCACTTTCAATTTCGTTTCAATGTCAGGCTTCAGTGTAGATTCAATGTTTCTGCCTGACATTGGTACAATGTTGTTTCACTCTTAATGTGCTATCTGGGTAAGTTCAATAAAGAACATGCAAATAAAGGTAAAATTAAACTGGTGCTCCAGACTTATAGTTTTGTCAAGGAAGATATAATTTTAATTGATGTTAGCCTTTTGCATTAGCTTCTGTTAAATATCATGGTGGTGTACCGCATGAGAGTTTTTTGGGGTCAGAAGATGGAAAGTTCTGGAACCACAGATAAATCTCACAAACCTCCTTTCTCATTTTGCTCCACCACTGAAATAGCATCAAGAGTCTCAGTTTATTCTGAACGCCAAAGAAAAACTGCACTGCTCTGTTCCAAAAGTAGCTCAGAGTTAGCCTATCTGGTGACATGTTAACGCTCTCAAATCTTCAAATTCTAAAAAATTATTACAAAAGTTAAGTTCTCACACATTATTTTGGCCAGCTCCGCCATCAAAACTTTATTCTTAATGTAAATATTCCCAACAAATTCACTGTAATGGTTGTATCTATGGAAGTTCTATAAAACATGCAAAAACAGCAGAGGTTGTTTTTCCCCCAATAGTTGATATAAAACCAGAGAATCAAACCTTTAACCACACATTTTTTTCTTTTTAGCATTCATGTCATTTCAAGAATAATGACTGTGATTAGCCATTTAAATGCCTAAACTCACTCAGAGCTAGAAAGTGGGCAGTGGTCTAATGCTAATATCATTAGTTCTGTAGAAGATTAATGGCAGCTATTTATGGCTCATTAAGCCATCCTGAGTGGGACCACAGATTAATTTGTTAATCATACATCAAATACAACTCCTGCTGTTGGCCACTAACTTAATCCTCCTGGAAGTGTGTGTTGTGTGTGGGGGTGTGCATGTGTGTGTTAATGCTCAAGTTGAAGCAGAAATCTCCACTTCCTGCCTTTGTTTCATGTTCTTGTCTTTCCTGTGTGACTCTATGTTTACTTTTTGCTCTCAGATCTTATCAGTGTTTCTCCTCGGAGTCGTGAATCCAGAGAAGCTCTGCTGGCTCCAGTCCTGAAATCAAAATCCGCTGCTTCTGTTTCTCTAGCAGAGAAATTTTCTATTTCTCTGCTAGAAATAGAAAATAGGTAAACCCGCCGTGTAGCTTTTTTTGTTAACTGCTGCTATAGAGCTCTGCTTGCTTCAGTAGCTCTATTTGCCACTAACCCTAGCTTGTTTAACTGAGCAGCATGCATATATTTTTTAGGGATTTATGATTTACCATAAGGCAGTGTCTCCATTTTCCACACAAGAACAGCTGTGAATATTTTTCTTGTCCTTTCAGTCTGGAAAAGAACGAGCTGACTGAACCTTATTTTACCTTAATTTCAGCAAGTCCCCAATTTAAAGCCTTCCTTTAAATAGGAATTAGTCAAATTCTTCCTGAATTTGACTAATGTGTCACAAATACAGCAACAGCTGCATTTCGATTGCGAATGTGTGTAAATATTTGTCTATATATTCTGCAACTGATATATAAACGGATGTGAACAATTACAATAAATATATTCAAATTTGTTGTCATCTTATTCAGGCAACCAGCACTTGCACTTGGGAGCAGTAATCTATATTGCATTTTGGGGAAAACATTTACATGCGATATATTCATAATACAAATGTGGCTCTAGAGCTCATCGTCTGTCAGCCAATCAAAGGAGACTTCAGCGTATGCAGCATTTTGGGGAAATTCTAGTTGGTGATTTTACAGAAGAGATATGGATTCAACATGTTGGAACGATAAAACTTATGAACTGTGATGCTGTGAGAGCTCTGGTGGATCCAGCTGAACATTGCATGAAAAAACAAAAACCATCGTCCTCCTGCTGCTTCCTGTTAGTCGTCTCCCGGGTCCAACACACTGCAGTGAAGCAGCTGAATCACCTCTGAAGTGAACTTACTTTCTTCAGAGTTCTGCTAATGACCTCATTATTTGACTCAGGTGTGTTGAAGTAGAGACATCTGAAAGTTGCAGGACTCCGGTGTTCGAGGCCTGGAGTTTCCAAGCCCTGCTGTAGACCTTCTTTTTGTAATAAGGCAAAAAATCTGACACCTTTTTTCAGACCTACAATAAATTCTTGTTTTTCTGATTTATTTTGCTAAAATATTGTACTTTTTAAATTTATTAAAGAGCAGATAAAAAAGCATTGGACACCACTGATCTATAGTCAAATATTGTCACGTTCCTAAAATAATTACCCAGGTCATTGTTTACAAAAAGTGATTTTTTTTTTTTCATTAAATGATCTTTTGGCAAAAAATGACTTGGGCCATTATTTTTAGGAAGATGACAAAATGCTCCAACCCTTTGTGAACTAAACAACCTTTCTTCCACAGACAATGTTCCACTATCAGCTCTACAGTCCCAGGGGCATGATGGGAGGAATGGGTTATGCTGAGTAATGTGAAACACTGAACCCATCAGCTCCAAACAGTACAACAACAATTCACTTTCTGCTGTGTTTTTTGACTCAACAGCATAAAGGATTTGTTAAAAATGACAAGAGTAACACAAAACTGACCAAGACAGTCACCCTGCTTTGCAAGGCAAACACATGGTATAAAGCACAATGTAAGCTTAAAAAGCAAATAAAAGCTGGATTTATCCTTTAACCCACAAATCTCCTCATTCTTATAGTTTTATGAGTCTCTGATCTATAGTAGATGAAAAACACTGAGCAGGTATTATAATCTTTGTTACACTTTCTGATAATCCCATTCCTTTGAGTGGGGAAGTGGATTTTTTTCATGGACATTACTACTGGCTTAACCCTCTAACAATCAATTTTGTCTCTCCATCTGGTAAATGCTGCTTATGTTAAAATCAGGAGCAGTGGAGGAGAATGGATTGGATGAGGAGAGCCGCTAAATCCACAGGGATTTCCCATCCTTTTCCAGAAAATCTGGGTTCTCTAATAACAAGCTTAGACCACCACCCTAAAACCCACTATGCCCAATCAAGTGGACACGAAGCCACATCATCCAGATGTTCATTCAACACACACGCCGCCTGGATTATATAATACACACACACATACCCCCACACACACACACACTGCAGATGCATGGCATGAAGCCCTCCATGTGTTTATGCTACAATGTTGGAGAACACATCATGCTTTTCGATCCTTACTCTTCACATGTAAATCATTCACTTGTGGCCTATATAAAGTAGAACTGTACTGCTTTTGTCTGAGTTCCTCATTTACCTGTCCTGAAACGTTTTACAGTCACTCGTCTTTTTAAATGTTAATAAAGCATTTCAAGCTTTGCCCCTTCCAAGTAACAGTGTTCCACTCCACCACATTCAGCCATTTTTGTAGTTTGATAGCAGTGACATGAGCAGAGAAACTTTTTATTCTAAAATGTATTAAAGCTGTTCACATTAGACTAAACCATCCAGCCTTCCATGTTGGAGCCAGAGTCTGACCCAGAGCAGGAGAACAAAGAACCTGCAGAACCTTGCATTCACAAGAATGTAATACCATTGTGTTATTACTGGATCATACCAACTACCAACTATGTGCAGCGTAGTTTAACTACAGTGTCCATGCATGTCAGATACCTATTAAAATATTAATGCTACTGCAATATGAATGGAGTAAACAAAGCCTCGACATAATGAAGGAGTTAGCTAACGGAGCTTCAAGAACGTCACTGAATGAATTTGTATCAAAAGCAAAAGCAAAATATTGTAGTTACATAGTCAAGGAGGAAGCTAGCAGCTAGCACACAGTGCTAACAGAAGCAGAAGGCTCAATACTAACCAATGGCCATTAGCTTATTAATAACTCACAACATTCATGTCTAAATTAGCTTTGCTGTCATTTTCTTAGACCCTCAGTCAGACCTAGTATTTCAGAAATCCATCTTGATACTAGCAGAGGTTTATGAAACACTCATCCTTAAGTTATTTGCAAACGATGGGAACATTCCAGAGAAAAATACAATTTAACCGGACACCTCAAAGAGGCTCTGATGCTAGAGAGCAATGTAAGGAATCATGTGTGTTAGCACACACTAGAACCACACATTTTAACTTGCCTACTTGCTACTTCGGCATAACTACAAATTTCCTGAGAAGAATAAAAATGGCGGATTCACAAAGCTGATTATCTGGAAATGATAACCTTGTTTAGCAGTTCCACACCAAATGCGGTGAACGTCATAGTCAAGAATAGGTTATAGTGAAAAGAGAAAAATTAACAGACCAGAAAATATAACCCAAGGAAGGCATAAAGACATGATCTACACAGCACCATACTTAAGTTTTTCCACAATTAAAGTATACCCAAAAAAAATTATTCTTTTTGCATATGTCCCCATTAATAGAAACACTTGAACACAAAATTTACAAAAAGGAAAATAAAATTTGTACTGGCTGGATTATGAGAAAATAAATATGCTGTTCCCATAGGATATCATTAAAATATCTGTACTTTTTCATTGCCTAATATCAATGTTTTACACAAATTAGAATGAAAATGTTTTAAGTTGTCTATGTAAGAAACTTTGATTATGTCTTACGTTTGGCATAATAAATGTTTTATTCACAATTTGATCCTTAATTGATTTTTTTTTAAGTTAACAATATTAAAAAAAAATAAAAAAATATATATATATTTTAAAAAAGTCGCAGCTTATCTCCTTTTACAGCTCATTCTGGAGGCTATTTGAAATAAATGAAGGTGGTTTGTTAGTCTGAGCGGGTATGTTCAGACTGCAGTGCTGTTTTCATCACACCAATGCTAACAGGATTTAGAAGATCTTTAAAACTGCAGACAGTTTTTGAATCATGTTTGCATGTCAAAAAGCAGTAGTTCTTCTTGTTCTTGAAATACTTGACAACTTTGCTTTTATTTTCAAACCTTCGCACTATTCAGTTAACTAAGAAAAAAAAAGAAACACACGCAGAGGGGGAAAAGGCAACTAAACTGACTTTGAGTCAATTATTACCAATTTTTTAGTGTGACTATTTTATATTTAGCAACACGTTTTTACGTTGCGATCCCAAGAGTATTGTCAAGATTGCATGCATGTAAACCTCAACGAAGTAACATGTAGTGGCTAGAACAGAGAGGAAAGAAGGTAGAGGTAAGGATTTTTATAAACAGGAAGGGAGATAAAGAGGATTTGGGCCAGGCTTTAAAGCTGTCTCTCTTCTTAGCTAGATCAATCTCTGAATTTGTTGCATTTTGTGTCTCACGGGTTTATCTCAAAGATTTTCATACAATGCAAACCACATTTTTGGAGAAAAATCAAGAAATGGAAATATCCATGTGTCTTGGTAATGTAACATGCAAATATATTTAAAAAATATATGTTTTGAAAAATTTTATGAGTAGTTGAAGTGTAGAGGTCAGCCAAATGAGCATGTCCCCACTGACCAATATTAATTTTTCAGTGAATATAAACAAATAAAAATAGCCAGTAACTGCAAGTTATTTCTACTAATATAAATTTGTTTTAGAATACTTTAACCTTAATGAAAGAAATATGAAAAAAATACATGAATTATTTATAAAATAGCACTTTTAAATCATGTTCCTCTAGTTTTGTTCAACCCTGTAACAACAAACCAATCCCTCCATTTTGTAAATAATGGTTCAGTCCAATTTCCTCTGCACCCTGGAAGTGACATCACTTAAGTCTTTTCCCGCTCACACTGTAAAGAGATCTAAGTGATAGGAAAGTTTCTTGCCTATATTTGATTATTTTTATCAATACATCGTCATCGTCAAGCTCAACCTTTCAACACCGTTATACATGTAAATGATATTTATTGTTGTTTGGGAAAAAGTAAAGAATTGTCTTTGAAACACAATTTTTTGTTTTCATCATATCATATGTTGCTCTGTAAAAAAAACTATATAGACACCCTTCTGTCAAAATTTAATCGGTGGAATGATTGATGAGTGATTAATGACCCTAGCTAATTGCTTTTAATGTCCGGTGTTATTTTTTATAATAACAGAAAATATTATACTAATATTTGTTAGACTGTATGCAAAATTTAAAGAATGAGTCAAAAACATAAAAAGCCTGATTTAATGTTTATTTTAAAGAGTATTTTCATGATTTATGAAAAGTGCTTTTACATCAGGTTGCCATATTCCACTTATCAGTGTAATTATTATGATTCAGAATCAAATAAAATATACTTACAATTAGTTATTTTAATTAAGGGATCTCAAAGGAACTAGAAGAATTAGTTTAATTATGGAGTTATATTCATAGAGGAATGAAATTGTCCCGTTATGGGGTTGAACTTAAAGCAATTTAAGTGACAAAGACTTAGGTTTATTTCATGCATAAAGTGAGGAGACATATTTTCTTGGAGGTTCAACGAGTCCTTCAATAGATTCAGTGTTCAAAAACAAAATTTTTTGTGGTATATTTTTTAGTAACCTGAGACCCCAAAATCCACTGAATTTGGAGAATCACCCAGCTGTTTTTCCAATTTTGGTTTCTGTGCTTGGTACAAAAAAAAATCGCATGAAATCTTCCCTGTGCTGAATGATGGTGCTAAAATTTGATTATTAAGAGGCAGCGCACAGGCTGATAGGAATCTCACTTTCCTTTTGATCTGCTGATCAAAGTTTATGCTCTCTGTTATCACCCTGTCTCAGCAGTGGACCAAAAGGGACTTTATGACTACTGGCATGCAGTGTGCTCCAGTATCACACACATCTGCACACACCTGGATGTGCACTCATCAGGGCCTGAGGATGCCTGGACTTCACGAAAGCATGGATGGAGAATTTACTGTGAAATCGGAGAAAAGTGAAGACAAAATGCTTTGTGATGTGATTTAGTGACAACAGAAGCTTCAGGTGTTTATTAGTGACATAGAAAATAATTCCAATTTTTGGTTTGGAATAGCAGCGGATATCATGAGAAACATCAATGCAAATTAATGCTAAAGAGCCAGACTGTAAAATGAATTGCTAATCACACATTAACAGTGGTAGACACTGCTAGCAAAGAAGCTAGTTATGCTAACCCTAAGGCACTCATCCTAACAGTAGTTGTGTTAAGAGGTAAAATGCTAAACCAACATGGTACTCAATTAAACCATGGCAATGACAAATGTATCAATGTAATGTATGACACGTCATGTTTGTCACTCCATGATCTGTTGTGGAAGCACGGCCCGTATTGTTGGCTCATGAGCTAGAAGAAAAACTTCCTCATAATTATTACAATTCAGATCTGCATAAAATGTTTTTTTTATATTAATTAACATGTAAGATAATATAAAAAATTATTATATATTAAAAAAATATATATTTTTATAAGATTATATATTTATCTTACATATATATATATATATGTAAGATAATTACATGTAATTATCTTACATGTAATTATCTAACATGTAAGATAATTACATGTTAATTATCTTACATTAAGTAACATGTAAGATATAAGAAGACCTATTTTCATAGACAATGTTATAATTTTCTTTATGAATGATTATCATAACAATGATTATGTCATGAAATGCGGTGTGGAAAGGTGAGGCAAACGCTGGAGACCCAGGTAAGATGGATGAGTGTTTAATAGTGAAGGAATTGACAGCAAAATGTCCACAACACCAGGCAGCACTGCTGAGCGGAAGCCAGGGCTCAACACAGGTAGCAACTGGGTATACGAAGGGACGTCTGACGGACATGCAAACAACGACAATCAACGACAAGGACCAGACAAAGAACAAAGGACAGTGGAGGGATTACATACACAGGGAGGCAATCAGGGAAACAAGACACACCTGGGAGTAATCAAGAGAGGACGGGACAACAGGGAGATTCATAGACACAGAAAACTCGAAAATAAACACAGAAAAACACAGAACCTGACAGATTATAATTTAGTTGAAAATTGAGTATTGGACAATCTGGACAGTGCCTCGAGTGGACAAAAAATATTTCATAATAGTTACATCTTTTATGAAATGAACTCAAGGTGTTATCGGACGGTATCCTACTATAATCCCATATTTTCATGGGATACTAATATAATACTTAATATTTCCTTAAGTTTGATTATTGTGCACAAGAACAAAAATTGACCTGATTTTATCTTTTTTTTTTTTAAAATAGCAGTAAAAGCAGTCTTGTCATGATCTGTGTTTTTCTGTGTATTTATTTCAAGTTCTGTGTCTCTGTGTTGTCCTGCCTCCCTTTGATTACTCCCAGGTGTGTCTCGTTCCTTGATTGCCTCCCTGTGTATTTAGTCCCACCTGTGTCCTTTGTTCTTCGTC
>CAEGAG010018291.1:0-72437 GCA_903067065.1 Brachyrhaphis terrabensis | reverse complement strand
TGCGGCTCCAGACAGATTTGTTTTTTGTTTTTTTGGTCCAATATGGCTCTTTCAACATTTTGGGTTGCCGACCCCTGCTCTAGTGCAACACGAACGTCAATAGTCAGTATGGCTTTTTCCATGAAATATTAAGAAATTGTTAAAATAATTCCATTTATACATTTTCAAGTCTTTCTTCCTTTATCTTGGATGTCGTTATGAAAACCCGCCGCCATTGTAATGTGATAACATGGTCCAATTAGCAGTAGCATTGTAGCAACAACTTTGCTTTAAAACCTGAACGTTCCTTATGTCCTCACTGAGCAAGCTGCACTTTGTGTCAGGTTGGATGTTGATCCATATGCTAATGCTTTCCGTCTTTCCTCTGACCAGTGTAAATTTGGTGCTTCAATGTGTTGCCCATCTTGCATTCGAACGGGCAGACACAGATCATAGATTTCAGGCACAGATAGTCGCCACTCTTTTTGTTCCCCGTCTGTACGAATGCGCACAGGGTTTGTGTGTTGCAACGAGCGTGTGCAACACATTGTAGTCTTTTTCTAAATCTGAGCAGCACCGAGAGAGGCCTTCACGACAGAGCGAAACTGATGAGGAGTATATCTGGATTAGAAACCATTTCCATACTGTTTACTTGAGTTTGATCTCAGGAAATGCATAAAAAGATGAATATTTTTCTCTCTTTATAAAATACTAATCTATGTCATTATGTAGATAGTTTTTTTTTTTATTGTGCTGACATTTAATGTTGTATTCCAAGTGTAAAAAAAAAAAAAAGTGAGATTCCCCAATGGGAACCTCTCAAAGTGAAGTGAATTTCCAGGTGGTGGAGGTTCTTCTCTTTCTGGCGCTGGTTGCCTCTCTTCATCTCTGCCATCCTCTCTCCCCAAATGTGTGAATAAAGGTTTAAAAGGAAGCACTTAGAGCTAAAAGTATGAATAATCATATCAATTGGAGTCCAAGTTGCCTATTATAGTGATTCAGACTGTCAATGTGCATTAGCAAATGGGCCTGGTAGTTCTGTGTGGCTGAATAATTCAAAGTCCTCCTTTGTGCGAGACTGAAACGTGACCAGAGCACATTTTTTAATCCCCCGCCCCCCATCATCAAATGTCCTTAAACGCCTAAGCCATTCTCATTTTTCTTTACGGAAGTGGTCATTACGACTCAGTCAATTGCTGTAGGCACACATTGAATAGCCGCTAATGTTCTATTGTGCCCCGAAGTATTGCTGTTCTTTCTGTTACAGGTGCAGAGTTGCTCATATTTCTCGAGCGTTTTTGGACAGTCATGTTGATGGGGGAAGGGAAACTTGAGTTGGATTTTTAAATTTATTTATCCACCGCGCAGTCGAGCATTTTTGATGTATCTAGTAGTAGAAACACCAAAGTCGGAGAGCACAGCGTAGATCTCATGCCCTCCTCTAAACCGAGGTCTGGCTCGTGAAGTGCTACTTGATTGGTTTGTCTGGTAATGTAAGCCTGAGCTAATAGTACGGGCTGGGAACATAAAGGTGTGTGCTTTTAGCTGAACTCTGTGTTTTTGTTTGAGATCCTTATTTTGAAGTCAAAAAGGAAGTTGTTCTTGAGTTGCTATTTCATGTTGAGAGAATTGACTCATTCAGACTTCTGTAAGATTTTAGGTAATTGGTAACAAAATCACAAAAAAAGGGGTGTAATCACTGAGAATATCAGAGCTGGCTAACTTTTAGCTGCTAGCATCTGATTCATAGCTTCTTAGTTTCATGAAGCTATAGAGGACTAACATACAAACTCTTTGAGTTTGAACTTGTGTTAATCAAACTTGAAATGGGTGATTCTGCACTGCTATATTTCTATTTTGTAAAAAAAAAGAAAAATACACGTAAGCTAAACATTTTAATCTCTTTTCTATCGCTTGAAACACCTTTGAGTATGAGAAGTGTCAAAATGGCGCCGTATTGCCAGGTTAAACCTGAGCAGGAGCATTTTACATCCTGTTGTACTTTGTGAGGCTTGTTCTCGCTTATGTAAAACCAAATGAACGACTGTGAATCCTTACCTTCCCCAAAAACATTGCAGTTCTGCTTGTTCCATAACATCATGTGTTGTCTTGTCCTGTCTGCTGAGCTGGACATATTGCTACAGATATCTGTCAAAGATTTTTTTTTTCTCTTTCTTTTGTTTACCTTTGGCATTTTTAACAATGAAAATGTATTTATTTTTTCCTTGTCTTCTTAGACCCATGTGAATATTTATTGCTGTAGCTAGAGACTGGAGCTCTTAACAGCTTGTTTAAACTACGATTGAGATTTGTATTTTTCTGAGTGCTGTTTAGTCATATCGAATATTTGATTGTACCTCCTTAAATCAGTCACAGCGCAACAATTTATTTTTCTTGGATTTCTTGCGATGCGTAGCCTTTCCACGTATTCTGACTCACCTATCTATCCTAAGAGGGCCTGCTGGGTCACGCTGCTCTATTGACGGCCTCTTCTTCCCGAAGCCATCAAGGCTGCAATTAGTACAGTAGCGATATAGCTAATCTCATTGGATTGGATCATGAACTTTGAAACAAATATCTCCAGTTTCTCATTTCAGGGCACAGCTATGTGCTGCGTTTTCCACAATTCGCGTCCCTTTTCCCCTTTGCTCGTCCTCCCTGCCTCTCCCTTGCTGCTAATAACAGCACTCTGTGTGGTTTCTCTAGTGGAGAAGGCCTGCTACGGCCCATTAGGCTGGCGTCTCACCACCAAATGAATGGTGAGATGACTGCGGAGGGAAGAGGGATAGGAGAACAGGAGGCGAGGATGAAAAAAAAGGGACGGGGCGGAGATGGGATGGGATGGGTGAGAAAAGGAAGCAAAAGGAGACAGAGGGGAGGATGTGAGGGACTGGAGGGAGAGGGTGGGGCGAGAGGATGTGTGAAGTAAGGAAGACGTGACAGGAGGGAGGAAAGAGGATAGCTGAGAGGCAAAATGTAAGAAGTACATAACCAACCTGTCACCTCTGGCTCTCCCTTCCCCCTACGTACACACACACACACACTTCACAGTCACCAAAAGCCAAAGGGGTGGGAGGGACCTCATTAGGTTCTCAGCAGTCCATCACACACACAGGGAAGAGAGCCTACGGAGCTCTGTGGTAGGGGGATGGGAGATGCCTGCAGAAAAGAGGGGAGTTGAGGGAGAAATGAAATTGAATTGATAGGAGCAGTCAAGTGCAGCAACCCACACACACACACACACACCCTCAGAGGGACATAAGGGACCAGCTCCCACCACACACACTCAACCTCTCTCTCACAGCAACATGATTAATGTGGTCAACAGCCGTGAGGATCAGTCTGGCCGAGACCTCTCACCCTCTTATGTGCACACACCCACACACACACACTCTTCTGGCTTCCCCACTCACACAGTCAGCCATCTTTAGTCTCCTCGCACCCAAACAAAGATGGCGGAGGCAGGTCTGCCACACGGGAGAGGTTATGTGGGTTCAGTAGTTAGTAGAAACAGAACGAACATGTGAAATGTGCTGTTTTACACTCTGTTGACCTTTGACTTTGAAAATGGCTAAAGTGTTCTTACATCAGTAGCAACTTCTGGACTAAAGAGTGTTGTCAGTGTGATGTCTTGTGGGATGGATTCACTGATTGGAAAGAGAATTGGATGTTTGGTTTCCCACTGACCAATCAGCTATTGGGGCCTGATTGCCATAAAATTGAGCAATGTCTTCATTAATCTATACCTAGCATTAGCCTGGTAAAAACCAGCTCCTTGTTCTACACTTTGCTTTGTGCAGAGAGTCTGGGCCCTCGGCTATTGAGAAAAAATTTCGTACTGTGGAAGTTTAAAATTTTTACACAGTCGCTAACATTTGGCGGTGAAGTAAGAGTTCTTGCGCTATGAAGCTTACCGGAAATTGCCTCCACTGTGAACAACCACGCTCCACTGCGAAGAGAGAAGTGCAGAGCCAAATGAGATGGATGTTAATGTTAAGTCAATATTTGGAAGAGTGGCCAATATGGACCGAACGGCTTCATTCACTTTCTCCTTGCGGACTATAATTTTAAAACGCAGCAGAAAAATTAACATCATCATCACATCTCCTGTTTGCTGATTGGTCCGGAGGAAATTCTGATTTCCTCCGGACCACTCAGTGGGCTTTCTCCCAACTCAGTGGGAGAAAGCCCACTGAGTTGGGAAGATTACAAACAAACGAAGGGAGATTACAAACAAGCGTAACTGCAAAGGAAGGCGATGGCCAGGCTAACCCGGCACAGAAAGGGAAAAAAAACTGGGACTAATTTTCTTTGTTAGGAAAGATACCTGCACTGTTGCGTAAAGTTTTGAGCTGTTTGAAGTTGCTTCCATTCACAGGAAATAGGAAGGATGCAGAAGTTACTACTCATAAGATGATATACTGTGCTTCCTCAGTTGCATGCTTCAGAGTGTGTGTATGCGCGCTGTTGGTCAAATGTGCGTATTTGCCAGTGCATGTAGTTTTTTCTGGTAGTTGTCATGGTGTAAAAGGATTAGGGGCCTTCACTACTGCCTTACACAACATTCCTATTGTGTTGGTGTGTGCAGGGGCCCATCGGTGGAGGTTTCTCTTGAGGCCCTCCTGTTTTTCCTAAGGAGGAGCAAAGACCGCATTCACCATGTGTGTCCCTATGTACCCACCAACTCTGAATGCTTCTGTGGCTACAATTTTCTTGCAGGAATGAGCTTCAGTTTTCACTTTGCGTCTTCTTCAGTTGGGAAAATACCAGCCAAGGTCCAAAAGTCTTCACCAAGTTGCCTGATTAGATTTAGTCTTGTTTTGATTTTGAAAACGACTTTTCACATAGTTAAATATCGCCTCACAAAAAAAGAAAGCACAAGGCGTGCTAAGCACTTTTTCTGCCAGAGCAGCAGAAACCCAGCCTTTCTTTGTGTAAGTACTGAGGACTATATACTGTGTTTGCATAAATCAATGTTCAAAGTATTGTCTTATCAGTAGGATGAAACACCACCACTGTAACAATAGGATTAAAGCTGCACTTATGAAAGAAGCAATTAAATGCTATCTTATCTCATCTGCTTTTAACGGCGAAAAGCACTCTCATAATTTTTAAGTTTAGTTCTATACGTCTTCTTCTTCTTCTTCTTTTTTTTGAGTCATCTGCAAGTTCCTGCAGACAAATTTGTGGATGCCAATAAACCACCCCTGTATCTCTGTGGTTTTGTTATCTATACACATAGGCTGCTAATGTGAGATTCTCCTGGTATAATAACTTTGAGTACAAATGTCAATGGAATTTATTCATAGAATTAAACAAAAAAAAAGAGTAACACAATTAAAAAATGTTTTAAAGCAAACACTTAATTCCTATTTCTACTAAACCAATATATATTTTGTTTTAATACAGGGCTTTAATAGACATGTGGCTTGTGTCTTTACCAACTGTGATCTTATGATCGCTATGACTGGTGCTTCCTTTAATTTTTTACTTTTAAATTTCAGCAGCCAGCAATTTCTCATGATTTTTGTTGTACACAGACATGAAGGTGTTGGCATCTTCTTTTAGCTAACCTACTTGTAGTGTGCAGCAACAGGTGTGGAGTAAGTCTGAGAAAACTCTGGTCACCCTGCCAATGTCTCTAATTCTTAATTAAAAAGTGCTGAAAGTGTTGGAACGATATGATAGAAACTTTTAGTGGTTTTGAAACTGTGACTCTTTAAATTCTTGGCATATTTTCATAATGGTAAGCAGCCCCTACTGCGCTGTCTGGTTTTGTTTAAGTCGTTTTTAACCCTTGTCCTTTTTGCAGTTGTTTAGGGCAGTTCATTCACTGCACAGACTTTACTTAAATAGAGCTTCGGTAAACTCAATTATATTCCGTTTGCACTTTCTCTGACATTTATAAACAAAACCCACAGGATCTTTTTTTTCTGGAGCAGTTTCCCAGGGCAACCACTAATCTAGATGTTGGGCAAGAAGGTACAAGTGGCAGATCAATGCAACCGCCCCATACCAATCGCTTGTACAAATGAGTCTGGTTGCAACCAGGAAGACTACAAAAGTACTTTTTTTTAAATCTAAAATTCAATGATATAAGTCCAAACAACTGCCAATACTTCTTAGTTTGTACTTTCAGGGTTTGCTGTGGATTTTTCCCTATTGAAGTACTAAAATGTACATTAAGTATGCAAAAATCAGATTTTTGGGTAAATGTTTTACCCAAATATCTGGGTAAAACATATGTCCTTTGTTTGTATGTCCTTTCGTAGTTCCTGAGGATCTCTGTAAAGACCAACAAACTTTTTTCTATTCTTGGTGAAATTTTGTTCTTTATACTGTGGCTTGAGTAACTAACAGTGGAGGCCACGTTGAACGTTCGTAACTGAGGAGATCCACTAGACAGATAATTTTGCAACTGCTTGACCTTTTAAGTATATTGAATAAATTAGTAGTAGATGAAGGAGACGAATGAGAGGGCTGCTTTGGGATTAAGCACCATTTTTTTGTGATTACTCTTCGATTTGGTGTTCAACCTCTTTAGCAGTTTTTACCATCAGAGCTGTTGTTTAACCTTAATTGACCCCTTTTTGATGTATTCCTCCCTTGTTCTTTTCTTTGTCTTCCTCTGTCCACCGAGGCCTGACATTAAAGAAATTAAAGGGTTTTCACTTTTCAACGATTTCAAAGCCTGTCTGTATTTGACCTCAGCGGCGGTCTCTGATATATGGCTGATATGAAGTATGAGTTTTATTTGAACTATTTTCTACTATATTGTGAAGTATTTTTAATCAATTGAATTGCTGTGGAGAGAGAAGTTTTCCATCAAAATGATTGTGAAGCGCTCACTGCCAAACATGTCTGTACTGTTAGCATTGCTCAAAGCCATGTAAAGTGCTTTTAAATGAGCTGCCCCGTCTCCTGATTGACCAATTGAACTGTTCCATTGTGTTTGTCCTTCTTTTTTAAAAATGTTCTTGGGTTTACAAGTCAGCGGATTAGAAGCGAACGAAGTAAAAACTAGAAGGTTGTCAGTGATTCCTTTGTTTTTTTGTTGCTTTTAATCTATGAATCTTTTGCTGCACTGTTGCCACTGAAATGGACAGGACATGGAGACATTTGTCTACGTTCATGACTACCTGTACGTACCACAACGTCCACACATCAGTTCAAATACATCTTACCTCCCAAACCCGAACAGTTTTCCCCTGAACCACAAACCGACCGCACAATCACAATTATACGACACCAAGTGACCCTGCCCCCAGGTGGTACCCTAAAGGTTGGCACACCTTGGCATGTACAAAGACTGTTTCATCCCATTAGCCTAAGGAAGACCAACTGTTCACATCTTACTCTTGCAATTCCCGTGTTTTCACTTTCAGCTAAAAACAAACTCACATTACAATGTCCTTCAGTTTTACTGGCTGGACTGTCAAAAAAGATTCTCCTAGAGAGCCAGTGTTTCACTTATGCCGAATCAGTTTGCGTAAGGCAACACATAAAAATAAAAGCAACCCACTCTGCCCGTTTTCAATAGAGTTTGCTAGTCCTGCTTTTTAGGGAGGTCCGCATCCTCGTATTGAATCGCAGAGGTGAAACCAGGCACTACTTTTTATTTTTTTTTTACTGTGTTGCCAGGTGACTCAGCTGCCTCAATAGACGGCAAGGCAATAGCGAGCTGAAGGGTGAATAATGCCTTTGACATCAAAAACCCATGAAGCCAGGCTGGAGTCGTTTTCCAAAAAGCCAAGAAAGGCCACAGAAGGCCTGCTAGGAGCGGCTTTAATGCTGCTGACACTTGGTGAAAAGCTGCTGCTTTATCATTAAGGGGAGCCACATTTCCCATGGCAACAAGATACAGAAACGAATCTCTCAAATGAGCGATGCTCTTTTGAAATCCTGAGGTGCGACCCTTCCAGCAATCCAGACAGAGGAACAAAGGGGTTGATATCCTCTTGTGGAAGAAACCAGAGCTGCGAGGCTCTTAACTTTAAAAGACCTATGGCTGCAGTAAATGTTGAGGCTACAACTAACATTGATAATCTTGACTATTCCTTTTGTAAAGAAAACAAAAGTGCCACAGAGACTAGAGCAGAATTACAAGCACTGATTAGTAGTAAATGTATATGTTTCAACTAAAACTAATAAAAACACCCCAAGTGGCTCCCTAATTAAAAAGCTGGGTTTTTTTTCTTAAAGTGAAGTTAGTCAGTTCGGTATTAAATTGGGGCCTGGTGCTACTTGGTTCGCCACATTGTTCATTGTGTGTTATACATTTCACACACCATCAGCAGCAATGAGTGATTAGGGATGTTTGAGGAACAAAAGACTAATAGAATCCAGAGTTTTAATCACCTACTGATCCGGTGGAGCACTGAAAATCTTTTGCCTTTTCTTTTGTTGTTGAACTGCTTTCAGTTCTGATTTTGTGTAATTGTTTACGCCGACGACTCAACCCTAAACTCCAACTGATGTAGTGGCACATTTAGCCGCCATTGCACTTTGGTCTGATGTAGACCAAAGTACATTTACAAGAGGAGCTTGTACTTTTATAAAGATTATCCTTGGAAACTCAGAATTGTATCACTATTAAAGATTCATTTTAAGTTGATACACAAAAAAAGTAAATGCCTAAGAAGTGCGTGCATATGTCAGCTTCATCCAGAGTAGCATCTAAGTACTCCATACCATACACAGGTATATTCTTACCTCCTTTTGGCCCCTTTCCGTCTTTGTAGTCAGATCTGTTTCTGGTCCCCAGTGCATTATGTCAAGGTTGTCTGCTAACTAAAGGGGAAGTTCCCTTGTTCATCTGAGTCTTCTCCCTTAGGTCCTATTTTTAAAATGACCTCTTCTTATGTCAAACTGTGAATGTGAGTGAACTTCCGTGGATAAACTGCTATAACTCATCTTTCTGTTTAGTTTGAAACATAAATAGGTAGTGTTTATGCCTACACATAAATACATACGGACCTGGTGTACTCCTCGCCCTGAAGCTCGAAAACACAGAACTTGTTTTGTGTCTTATGCTCTTGTGTTTTATGTTATTCCAGCATGGACTTATAAACCACTCCAAGTTCCAATTCTACATTTTTTTTTCTTTCTTCTTCTCGTTTTAATAAAAATAGACAAGACATTTGAGTTGCAAAATCCTATTACATTAAAATTCCACCATCTCAACATACAGTTGAAACCCGATATTTACATACAAAGGGACGCATTTTTTTCATAGTTTGAAATCAAACTAAACTTGTTTAGTTGTGAAAAAATACTTCTATTTTCTAATTGTTAGAATAAATATATGTTTCTTCCTATTTGTTGAAATTATTTTCAAACAGTATAAGTTGAGTTACTGTAATTTCCGGACTATTGAACGCACCTGAACAAAAGCCACACCCACTAACTTTGAAAAGGAAACGGTAAACTGCACAGGATGTCATAGGTGTCCAAATTCTAACATGAGAGAATTACAAAGATTGTTTAAAACTTTAATGAAAGATGTATCGTATGCTTTTTCAGAACAGGGCAGCATAGCTAAACTATCTTCACCTATCTGCATATTAAAACCACCGCAGTCGTCGTCTTCTTCAGTGTCGAACTTGAACTATCTCAACCACACCTCCTCAGTCTGTCTTTCGTTGTCGCTCTCAATGTCACTTTTGTCTCGAGGCAAATTCGCCCTTGAGCTTGTGCTGTCCTCCTCATCACACAGCTGTTCGGCCTTTTGAAACCTTTTGGTAAAAAGCCACATCACCGTGTTCTTCCATTTGCTTGGGACCATGGTCTTTTTGGAACGTTGGCCCATTCTTCCTGAGAGAACTGGTTCGACAGAGTCGGGTTTGAATGCTGCCTTGGTGTTACGCACCTTTGTCATAACGACCTCAAAACATAACTTTGTTATCATCAAGCCACTTTGTGACTAAATTGTTGATATATTTAGGTATTTATCCATTTGGAACTGCCCGGTTTACATTTCTGAATGTTGCTTCTATGTTTCCATATATTGTTCTTTCTTCATGATGAAAAACACCAAGAGCTAATGATGCTGCTAACCCCATACGTCATAGTAGGAGGGACTCTCCAAATGTTAGAAGATTCAACTGTAGCTGTTTCAGACCACAGATTGTGTCTCCAAAAGTGGATGGTTTTGTCTCTTCCTGCGTTCACAAGCAATATTTTCTAATTCGTTTAGTAGAGTATATAGCTCAAGAATCTTTTTTTTCCTCAAAGTTTCCTGGAAACGATGGCTGCCCTCCGTTCCCAGTAGAGGATGTTTTTGGTCTTTAAAAGTTTCTTTACTTTTAACACAGCTCTTATTGGTCACAATAAAAAGAAAAAGCTAAATCTGTCTCTGTGATCTTAGAAAATTCTTGAGAATGGCTCAAAGCAGACCTGTTCCCTAGACGAAAACGTAGAAAAGTGCTGAACACCAAAGGAGAAACAGTCGTCTCTGTCCTTTTACTGTCTGAAAGCTTCCTGTATTATCCGTTAAGAGACTGATTAGATCAAACCTAAGTGCCCTTGGCAAGAAAATTGGCTCTGATCAAACTTACCCTGGACCTTGAGCTGATTTTCAATTGGCAGTTTGTAGATTTTAATGTTGGGAGTTTTATTTTTTTTTTATTTTTTTTTTTTCAAACAGCCTCATTTTTCTTCTCCCTTATTCCAGAAGTGTGTTTAACATTGTTTCATTTTTTAAAATCAGATCATAACTACATGTGAGTTTTCCACTAATTGAAGCGGAGCAGGCAGAAACATAAGAGCTCACAGGCCCACATGCAGTGCTGTCGCCGAGGATTCTGCTCCGTCTCTCCAAGCTCTAGTCATTAATTCATTTCTTATTGGGACAGAGATAACAGGATTAGTCCTCCAACCATCCAGGAGTCAGCAGGGAGGACGGGGGACCCTTTAACCCCCTTCCCTCCCGCAGACAATGGCTCTGTGTGTGCACGTGATTGTGTTTGATTGTGACTTTGTGATTGTGTGTGTTTGTGTCCTTGCCAGATGGGGCCAGTGCCTCTTCAGACTCTCAAGCTCTCATCTTTCTTCTTTTTGGTTGGTGGCCAATCATGTAGTCTCTCTCTTTTTTTTTTTTTTTTTTCCGTCTAGTGTGTTGGTTTCCGACGGCGCTGTTGGCAAAACCGAGCACAGCAGCGGTTTTTAACCAAACATGTCTTTTATGTCTTGTTTTTGGGTAAACTTTTCAGATCCCGCCACAGAAACATGTTGCTGTAGTAAAATTTGTTTATTTTTTTAAGTGCGTTGTTTATGGAGATGCATCAACCAAGGGACTGATTTCTAATCTGTTTATTTGTAGAGCTGCCAATACCAGTTGTAGCTTATTTGATTTCTTTTTACGCTTTCTCTGGTAATTCATAAACGGGCAAGCAAAAGGTTTTACTTGACAACAATATTTACTTGAAAACTACTAACCTATAATTAAGTAGGGATTCTTTTACATCTTTTTATTCAAGACCATGCATGTAAACAAGTCTTAGTTTGCTAATTTTTAATATGCTTTCTGGATTACATACAGACCAATGCCTACAGTCTTAAACCATTCTGAAGCTGTCATTGGTACTTTAAGTACCTTACCATTTCCTTATTAGGCAGGAAATGGTAAATAAGACAATGTAAGAATAACTACTGTATGTTCAAGAAATGTTCCACCTTCTGGTTTGCTCTTAAATTTCTCCCGTCTTGCTGCAGGACTCTCCCCGTTCCACCTAACCCCACACCGCTCCCCCAGCCCTTCCCTGTCTCATTTGAGACGAACTCTATTGCCTCTTCTCCCTGTCACTGTAGAGAAACTGGAAGCACGCATCCCAGGAATGCAAGCACACATCGCATTCTTACACACACATATACACACATTCTCACAACCAACCCTGCCAGCTTCGCGGGTCATTGTATTTGGCACGTGGCCACTATCCGTCCCCAAGTTACACACACACACACACACACTCGTATAAACACACACGGAGAACATGCACTCGCCCCCTGCCTGACTCCAACTTTGGCAGACATCTCCTGCTGAGTAAGGAAGCCCTCCCTCTTTTCCCTCTTGCTCTGCCTCTTTTTGCCTCTCCTGCTGCTTTTAGCACCCCGTTCCCCTCTTTGTCCACACCGTAGGCTCATTTTTGTCTCGTCCCTCTTTTTTTTTTCTTTCTTTCTTTATTTCTTTCTTGCAAGTTCTCAACCCACAGAGAGTAAGCAAACCCCAGGCACTTCCATTCTCTCCCTGTTTCCCGAATCCAGCCTCCGTCCCATCAAATCCCCCCTCCTCCCCAAAGGTGCCGTCAGCTGTATCGCCGTGCCGCTAAGTCCCGCTGCGTGCTTTCGAATTGACACGTCGTAACTGGATGTGCCAACTTAAACCTTGGCTATTAGTCATGTTTTATTCTCCTGTCGGCAGTAATGTCTCAACAAATAAGAATGAGAGGTGGGGCGCGAGGATTCATGACGCCGCTTTTAGCTTTAAGCCTACGATGGTTGTTTCACAATGGAAGGTACTATATGCAGTTGCCCAATGGCCTTTTAGTGATTCAGATCTTAATTGTCTTTGGCTGCCCTCATGAAACAGGAGGGAAGCTTAGGAGGGATGAGCAAAATGGGCAAAGAATAGCAGGGTTAGGATCCACCAAGCATACACCTCATTATGGGATATGGAAACCAAAAGATGTTTGAGTCAACAGGATAATTGTCAAGCAGCTCTTTCTGTACAATAGCTACTCCCATCTAAATAATATAGATAATAACTGTATTTGCAGCTCGTAAAAGTAAGGCAGACAATGGTAATTTCTTGTTTTTCTTTCAGTGTGTCATTATTCCATCTAGGACATTTACTAGATGCTACGGTCTCAGTACCTCTGGCTTAACTCATTTGATGACTGTAGTTACTTTTTCATGGTTCAGGTCTGTTCCTTGCTGTATGGTAGTCACCTGGCTGAACAAAGGCCAGTGTAGTTTTCTGTTATCTTAAGAGACAGACAAGTTGTTCTTCTTGAAGGTATTTCCAATCAGGAAACACACGGACAGACATAAGTGTGGAAACTACTGGCCACTCTTGTGTTTTAGCTTTAAAACTACAACCTACAGGCATTTTAGGTGGATAATTGCAGGATTTACCTGAGCATGTACCCTGGTGAATCCCACAAAAAGGTATTTCTGGCTTATGTTTGTCTTGATTAGATTAAAACTTGTCAAGCTTTTATTCACACCATCAAAGCAGCTTTCTGACCAACACAGAAGACGAAGGGCCTTTGTTAATGACCGACCCACCTCATGTATCGTAGTCTTACGGTTGTTGAAGTTGTTTCTTATCCCTTGAATGAAAGTTGTTTGCAGATTTTTGTGTTTGGCCCCATTCTGTCAGTTTTCTCTTGTACCTGATGGTCACAACTCTCTGTACTTGCTGACTGTTTTTAAGGGTACCGTTTCCTTTATACCTGAGAAGAAAGGTGGGGGGAGAATGGAAAGCATGCATGTTTGCAAGTGTGTGTTTCATTGCCATGCCAAGGACAAGCAAGCTTGTCCAGTGCCAAGTGGTGCTAAGCCAACTGGCTGTCGTTCAGGCTTTTGTTTTGTGCAGTGCTCTGTATTCAGGCTGCAACACACATTGTTGTGAAGAGTCTTTCAGTCAGTCACCCCTCCAACCCCCCTTTGCTGCCTTTGTGTATCTGTTTGTATGTGTGTGCTTTTGTGTGACAGTGACCTTGATGTTGCAAGAAAACCAGAAACACAAGTGGGCTGAGAGAGAGAATTAGAAATTAAACCCTGCTGCGTGTAATTACCTCCTTAACTGTCTGAGGTGTTGGACTTTGGGCACGTCTGTGGTTTTCGTCTGTGGACACAGCATAGACATGCACGGGCCACCACTGCGGTTTATTTCAGACAGCTGTTGTCCGCCGTCACTGCTCCGTAGCCACACAACGAGAAACTGAAGACGTCACTCATCAGTATGGTTCAGCTGCCAGCTTCTCTCCATCTCTAGGGCCGCTCAGAGGCGTTTTCCGAAACAGACTTACACTTAGCAGTGTCCAACGACAGTGAGGTCAGACTGATGGAATCGGACGACACACAAACCATGTGAGAAGTTACTTTTAAAAAGAGTCAGTCTTCTGCAGACAACACAGGAAGGCTCTTGCCTATTACTTTAAAGCAGGGGTGGGCAACTCCAGGCCTCGAGGGCCGGTCTCCTGCAACTTTTAGATGTGTCTCTACTTCAACACACCTGAGTCAAATAATGAGGTCATTAGCAGGACTCTGGAGAACTTGACTGCACTTAGGAGGTGATTCAGCTATTGGATTCAAGTGTGTTGGATCAGAGAGATATCTAAGAGTTGCAGGACACCGGCTCTCGAGGACCAGGGTTGCCCACCCCTGCTTTAAAGGCTATGCTTTTGTTGGGGGATGCACATCAAGTTAGCAATAATACGTGTCCAAGCTTGACAAAATAAGATAGTATAGACAATTTGAAATAACTAACTGTTGTCTTTGTTTAAAATATTTTTAAAACTAGGGATGCATGATTGGCATTAACATTGGGATCTGCCTTTTTTTTTTAACATACTGGTATCGGTGCAATAAGTAAAAATGTGCTCATAGTTATAACTGGTATTTATTTGCATCTTACTGCTGTTTGTGTGTATATGTTTTGGGAGTGGGAGAGAACTGGTTGTGTGTATTTGTTTGGGTGCATGATGGTAATGGTTGTGTTAACTGAATCAGAGAGGCAATGTAATGGCTTGGCCATTTTTTCATTGTCAAAAGGGGAGGATAGAGAGAAATCTACAATATTGGTAAATAGCCATTATCAACCACAAAAGCAATATTATTCTACATCAACATCGGTCCAAATTTTTACTCACTGCTGCTTCCCTAATTAAAACCCTGTTTTACAGTAACTATGCAATCATTCACACCGTGTGATGTTACTTTTACTATTAGTATGGATAATTAATGATTCCTGACATTTGGTACAAGTACATTTTTGGAACTATGGAGAAATAAAAATCAGATGGAAGATTGGCTCCAAAACTCTGTGACCGGTTCATCTGTAATCTTGTTTAAAGTTAACCTTTTACAGTGACATTCTGACTAAGTGTATTAAACAACATTGTTCTCCTTCAACCGCAGTATGTTTTTCTAGATCTTTTCTTTTTAACACTGTTGCTAAGAAAACAGCCGAACTTGACAAACCTGAGTCGCATTAGCAGAAAGAATGTCTCGGAGAAAGACGATTGGCTGGCTCTCCCCATGTGGTGACCCTCCAAGAGGATATGTTTGAAGTGCCTATTCATCAATATGCATGAGCAGAATACAACCCCACCGCCCCGCGTCTACCCTTCCACCTCCCGCCTGCTGCCCCATGTGTCGAAAGCTGTTTTAAAATCTACATAATTTGAGTTTGAAGTGCCTTTCAGATGGCCTTCCCTGTTGTAACACTTTCCGGAAACGAGGGACAGGCACACTTATTAATCAGGCTCTCATTGTGTGTCGGGGTGTGTGCGTGTGTGTATGTGTGTAAGAGATGGCAAGACGGTGATACATGGAAGAGGAAAGACAGGTGACTAAATGAGGGGAAAAAAAACAAAGTCACACAGAGGTAATGTGGGATATTTAACCAGAAAGACTGGAAGAAATCGGTCAACTTTTTGAATCACGGCCTACTAAAGCAAAGCCATCTGTCCAGTTGAGATGTTGGTCAACCACAAACTGTGTAGCTCAGAGATCACTATTCTACTTAAGGCGCCGTGGCTCCCTTTCTAACCATCTTTCCACATGTTTGAGTGCTTTATCTGGTGGCAGACATCAGGACAGCCGGAGTCTTTGTTCGCTGGGGGTTCATCTGGAGTTTATCTTGATGTTCTTATTTTCTCGATTTGCATTTTCAGCGTTCGGCAAACGGTTCCTGGTTGGCTCCCACCGACTTTGTGTTAAGGGTTTTTTTTTTCTCTCTGTGTGTCCATGCTCACTGAAAGTGGGTACAGTGCTCACACGATGGGATTGTTGTGAAAGCCAGCTTGAAGACCTTATCATTGAATTTGCAATGTCGCCCTTGGGAATGAATACTACATGATGATGTCCAGATCTGAGTGTTCATGAAAACAGAAATGATAAAGATATGAAGACTTCAGATTATCCAATCATATAAAAAATTGCTTTAATAAGCAGACTTATTTTTCGAAGGGTTTTATTTTGAGATGCGGTGAGAAGTTTGTTCAAATTCCTGAACTGACCCTGAGTTGGTCAGAAATCTACAGATTTAATATTTCTCCGCTCTCTGTTAGCTTAAGTGCTAACAGGTTGTGCTAACAACACCACTCTTTGGTGTGGAAGCGTTGCATTCGGAAGAAGACAAAGTTAGCTAAATGTAGCATCAGTGAGGTGAAGTCAGAGGAAGCAGAGATGTGGGAGGTTGTTCAAAGTAAGTGATATTTGAGGCATGTAGTTTGTACAGCGTGTAAGAGAGCAAGACCTTTAGCAGGTAAGAGAAAAGTTAAATGTTTTACCGTGAAGAAGTTTGTTGGTTTTGTAGGTTTTGACCTCCCTGTTATGGAACATACTGGATTTGGAAATGTTAGCAGCCTGTTAGGAATCTCTGCGTAGCATAGAGTTTTATTCTGTAATTCTAACAATGCTAAACATGCTAAGGTCTAATTTAAGTAGCTAAACCCAATCTAATGGACCTTTGTTATTTCAACTCCTCACTTTTACAGATGGCTTGAGGTGACTTCTGCTTCTGGAATAAATAAATGTAGACTACTCACAGTAGGAAGGCCGGAAAAACCTCCATTTTGAACGCTGTTTTGATGTCTTTTGAAACGTAAAAATCTTCTCAAACCGTTCACAACTTTTCGATTTAGAATACAAAAATTAGAGCGCAGAAACTTGTCTTCAAAGTTGTGATCAGTAGTTCTCTAGCTCCTTTTAATCTTTTACCAATCTGCAAGGTGTTAGTACATGGATTATTAAGAATTTGTTTAATGCTAGTAAGTATTAGTTTGACCAGCTACTGACTTTTAAGCCAGCCTGAGGTTTTTTCTCTTGGCTTTGGACTTCAAATGACCAATCTTTGTTGGTCATTTGTGGTTTTGTCTTTTTTTATTTAAACTAAAAGACAAAAAAAAACCCAAAACATAAATATATGAATACCTTTTCTGTTTCATATTATTTAAAATTTTCCCAGAATAATTCATAAAATATACTAATCTTTTTCCTTTTTCTATTAGAGATCTTATAGTAAATGTTGATCAGTCAGGATGATGATCGGGTCCTGGAGATTCCTCTCTTCGCTACCCTGTCAGTCGTAAAGTCATGACTGAAGGTTGTGCAGCTCTTGCTCTGCTCTGCTGGAAACCTTTAGATTGGAGGCCTAAACACATGCTCATCAAGATCTTTTCATCTCGGTACATTACAGACAAACCCTAGCATATGCATGGAAGTAAAAGCTAGAAATTATGTGCAATTACATGGAGCTTTATGATCAAGCATGTATTCAGCACACCACTAGCCTATAAATCCCTACAGAAAGTCATATCTGGATCACAAACTGACATCAAACCTTCATCAAGTTTGGAGCTTGTTTTTTTTTCTGCACAACATATTATGTTAGGGAAAAGAAAAAACTTTTTCCCTTGTGCTATAAAGTTGTGTCCCACAGAGTTTTTTTTTTTAATGTAATTTTCATCCAGTTTCAGTCTCCTCATATCACAGGCTGCAGAAATGAATGTGTGTGTGTGAAACTCCCAGAGGCAGCATGAACAGTACATTTTAAACTACACAGAACTAAATATGGGCCCCTTAAGGGACACATGATTCAGCAGCACTAAAAGGAAATTGCGTAAAAGTGCCAAAAGTCAAACTTATCATTTTTTTTATATATTTTTTTTTATGGTCATAAAAGTCTTGCACCGGGCGCCTGAGGAAACATAAAGCCATTTGTACATTCACCTTTAGCAAAGCGCAGGTAAAATCCTGCCAAGTTGTACTTGTCTTTCAGCGGTTTCTTTTTTTCTTTTTTTTCCCCTGAAAGAAATCGCTGAGGCGTAAAAGAATGCAAGTCCAGGTTGCTTGTCTTTAAGGGGTTTCACAATAGCAGCTTCTAGTGCCAGAGGGAACATACCAGCAAGTTGAGAATAGCTGAGGGATGCTGGTGCCTCCTTCTGTCGACAGGCTGAATGCTGGTTCAGGGTCAGATCAGAGGGTGGAGGATTAGAGCTGAGCCAATTTTTGTTAGCTTCTTTGTTTCATGGAACAGGAAGAAAAAAAAACTCCACAGCCTTGCTGACAGTCCTGTTTTTGGCCCTGTTTGGTCAGGATTCAGGCACACTGCTTGGTGAAACTGATTCTTTTTCGTATGTGAAATCAGGAAATGCAAACCTGTACCTACACCAAGTTAGAAACAAAACCCCCAAACACAACTCCACTGTAAAAGCAACAGAAACAATATTCCCTACAGGTGTGCTTACACATTTTATATTTATTCAATCAAAGGTCATAGTCTACACCATGTTTCATCATAATCAATTGGTCCTGATACGAGTCAAAATAAATGAAAATGGCTAGCTGACGTTTTTTTTTTTTTTTTTTTGCCAATGGCATGTTCACTGAAACATGTCCCCGTTTTGTACTCACATGCTGCCATTTCAATTTTATACACGTAAATAAATCATTTCCGACTCTTTTGCTTAGCCATTGTAACATACTTCATTTCCCTTCGCTAGTTGAGTTTTTGAATGAATTTGAAGAGACAGATCATCGTAGAAATTTTTAAATCACACTTATTTTGATCAGTTCACGACTCCTGATCAAACCAGAGCAATTTTGGTTGACTTCCTTCTGATAGATGTTGTTCAATCGAGTCACATGGACACATTTCCGTACAGTAGACGTGACTATAGTCAAAAATTAAGCTTAAATAATCAGCTTGCTAAGTATGAAATAGTCTAAATAACTTAATCATGTCTACTAGGAGGTCAAACTGTGATGTTTGTTTGATCAAGGGTCATAGTCTACCCATATTTGATCATAATCAATTGGTCAAGGTGCACGTGTGAGTCAAAATGGAAATGACTTGTAATGAAAGGTTTTTGAGAAATGACTTATTTATTACCATAATTGGTGAAAATGCTTCGTCACAAAGATGCCACTGGTTATGTACCTGGCAATAGGTTAAAAAAAATCAGCAAAAGGAATTGACGAAGGATCAAATTAACCCACAACCAAAGTTATCTTGCTGCTCACTTCTTCTGCAGATTATGGCATCGGCAACTCAACCGGATTAGCGCCCCCAACAGGTCAGCTGAGCAAGTTGAGCACTTTTCTTTAGTTCAGACCGCAAACCCACCTGTATGTCCATGTATGTACCTACATTTCGGGGCGTTGTGTGGCATAGCTGGTACAGGCTATTGTCCCAGGTTTGACTCCCGACTTTGGTAATTTTCCTGCAGGTTTTCCCTTCTTTTCTTAACCTACTTCTTCCAGTTCTACCTACTGTTTGGAGAATCGGGGGGAAAATGGGCACTAGCACCAGCCAAAAACAGATTATGAAGAAAAAAAAGAGATGAAAACAAAGTACCCACATTTAGCAATAACTGATTATCCGTGCTGTTTTCCAGAGTTGCTGGTACTAAACCCTCATTGTCCACACGGAGGTCAGTGAAAGGCTTGCATCACTGTTGGTTCAACCTTAAGCCGTCCCTTCACTGTGAGAATCCAGCCTATTGTCATGGCTGTTGATTTGTGAGCCAGTGTTTGTGTGTGCGCGCGCAATACAATACACTGAGTCAGACCGGTGTGTACCCGCCCGTCCATCCCAGCTGTCCTTCGTTTAAGCGACTTGGTGAAAAACCATTGCTATCCTCATATTGAGGACAGAAAAAGACATTAAGGAAAATGTTTTTTATTTGGCATTGCTCTGAATTAGAAAGAGGAACAAGGAGAGAGGGGGGAGATAAAGGAGCAATTGAATAAGTGAATTGAGTCAGTGGGAGACTGGTTGCCTGGCTTTGTGCGTCCCCTCAGTGCATGTCTTAAAGGTCTCTCTCCCTCGCTCTCACCCCCCTCTGTGTGTCTGTGAGTGAGAGAGTGAATAAATGTCTAGTGATTGGAAACCTTCTTTTCTTTTGTAAACTCAAGCCTCTGCCAGAGAGCATTGTGGAGCATTGTTTACCAGTCCTTTCCTGGACTGGTTGCGCCTCTCTCTCTCTGTGTGTGTGGGGGTGTGTGTGTAGATGTGTATTCAACGTGCGTGACAGTTGACATTATCAGTTGATTGCTCCCAAGACTCGTCTTTGTGTGAGCTCGCGCACAAACAGACGCATGGCCGTGTGGGGTTATGTATATGACGGCTGACATTATTGGATTGCCACCATTGTGTGCCGGTGTGTGTTTGTCTGCGTCCAGCTGCATGCTTAGTGTGTGTGGGGGTGTGTGTGTGTGTGTGAGAGACAGCTGGCATTAGATTGCTTGTGCGCACATGCGCTTGTTTTCCATTCAAACACGGCTCGCAGTTTGACATCACGGTGATGTAAAGCCTGTAAGAGTTGCCCTCTTTGTCACGTCGTCATTCAACATGTGATTGACAAAGTCAAGCTAACTGTTGCTGGCAGCTTCCCAGACTGCAGGTCAGTCAGGTTTTTTTTTTTTTTGCTTCAAATGCCTCTGAGATCTGAGCCTTTACTGAAGAAGGTTGTTGTTGCGTGACTTCTTTTGGTCAAGCAAAGCCTCATTTATCACAGAGGAAATAAAACTCACCAAATCCCTTTGAAAATTATGAGAAATACTTTCAATTTCAGGCCTCATTCATAATTTTGTATACAAATTTATGTCGGGTATCAAAATGTTGGAAAAACGTATAAGCGAACGAAGCTGAAAAGTAATGACATTACAAATGAATCTCTGGCCAACCAAGATGAATGTCGTGATGATTTCCGGCTCAGATGTGAGCTCATAGTTTGAACGTTTGTGTGGCGAAGGAGAAAAAAGGCAACAGTGAAATCTGAGAGCATTTGCTGGGAGGCCTAGCAAACTGGCACCCCATCGTGGGATTTAAAAGCACTTTGCGGCAAGTTCAGTCTGCTCTAAATTCACTATAGAGGGGAAACAGCCACTCATGACACAATTTCAGTTTAAAAAGGAAAACGTTTGGCAGCATTCAGGTGGACGTCTTTTCTGTTCGGCTTCTGACCAGAACTAGGAGTGCACAGATTACAGTTTTCTGGCCGATCGGCAATTACTGATCTTTAAAAAGCCTGACCTGCTGATTTTGATCACTACCAATTTTTTGTTGTCTGAAGTGTTGCTAAATATTGCAAGAGACTTACTGAGTTGGCAACTTAACTGCAAACCTGCAGACATGACCTGGTGGGCCGGCCCGTCCGCCAAACCTCTCTTCTGGAAGAGCAGAGGAGGACAGTGGTTGATTTTTAGACCTTTGCTGAGGTAGATACAAACGATGGATAAGATCGGCTTCACATTTTGGCTGATTACAGATCTCCCAAAATTAAGAAAGTCTGCACCAATAAATCGGCTGGCCAAAAAATCCCTATCCAGAACCTTTAAGCTTTTGCAAACAGGTGTCATCATTCTGTTTCTCTCTATTTAACTGTGTCACCAGAAAGCCATACACTTCAGTATGGCTCGGTGGTTGTATAGACCTTATCAGCAGTGAATGGAAGTAGCTGAAAATCTCACTTTTCTGCACAGAATTGGTCCACTTTCAACACCCCCCATGGTTTACTGGGTATCAGTAACGTAGCTGTCAAAATGAAATTCTTAAGGTACCATCTGTCATAAGAAGCTCTGCCAGTCAGCCATTTTATTTGGTCTTATAATGTCTCTTGAGCTGTACATGTGTGATACTGTAGGGAAGTTAAATGACTGATATACAATCATGGTGGGAAAACAAGGCTCATTCACCTGGTTTAGAGACGAAAGATAGCTCTATTTATTGACCGACTGTACCTGCTATTGCAGAAGTAAAGGAGCCGGTAGATATCAGCGTCTGCAGCAGTGCTAAGATGATTCAGATTTTAAGGCATGTTTGGTATTTGAACTATTAAAATAGGCAGTTCTTAGAGAGGGTCTCAAGTATTGATAGGCTTCAGCCGTTCGCTGGCGGCTGCGTCCCCAGACCCTCGCGAATACAAGATGTCCACTATGTCAGAAATTTATAAAATTATTGGAGAATAAAGTTCACTTTATGCTTGATCTGAGCTTCGATGGCAAATACAATGGAAAAGATGGTCCGTGTCCTTTCATAGGTTTTATTATTGTATTTCTTTTGATCCCTTCTCGGTTATTTAACTTTTCACGAGATAGGTTCCGTTTATAAAACTTAATGTCACCATTTTTAAGAAAAAATTGTCTCTACTGTGCAGTTTGTGCTATTTATCCCCCCTTCCTTTCTTTCTCTTTCCTTTGGCCTCCTCCACAAGGCCTCCTGGCTGCTGCCTGCCTGCCAGCCAGCCGCCTCTCACCCATTGTGGGCTAACAATGGCAGGCGAGGCCCCAGCCTCGAGGCCTGCAGCCTGGACCTTGACAGGGGTGGCAGGGATAGGTGGCGCTTTGGGGGGGAGAAAAAAAAGGGTGTGATCAGCAGTGAAAGGCAGGAAGAAGGGGAGGGAAGCCAAAAAAAAAAAAAAACAGCTCACACCCAGATTAACATTCAATATAAGTGACTGACTGCATCAGCTATCTGGTCTCAGTACACCAAGTGTGAGAAAAGAGTCAAGATGTGGGCTGGGATGTTTTTGAAGATGTTCCACTTTGGTGCTAACAGGAGTGTGTCCCTGCTCTCTGCCTCGCTTCGGCTGCCTTAGCTCATCGCACCTTCGGGGTGTGTTGCTGAGGTCCCCCTTAATGGGGCAGCAGTAGCGTCATAATGCATGCAAGACAAAGCTGATTTGGTGATGCATGCGTCCTTTGTGTTACGTTTGCATTTGGGGATGCGGGGCGCTCTGTGTACAACGCACGCATGCACACACACAATCCAGTCCCCCTCTGTTTTGGGCCCCATCCCCATATGGTAGCTTGGCTTGATGAGAGCTTTATGAAGTCAACCAGAAGCTCCCCAACTCTATGTGTGTGTGTATGTTTTGCTGTGCATATGTGTGTGATTTGCTTTTCAAGCTAATGGATAAATGAGAGTTTCACCCTTGCCCAGCCATTGTGTACGTGTGAGAGATTCACGGAGAAGGGGCATGTGTGAGTCGCCAGCTTGTATAGTAGCTTTGCAAGCTGTTTTTAATTATATTTCATTATTCATGTTTCATGCATGGTCGTGCAGGAGGAGCAGTGATCGGCGTTATTGAAATAGGGGCTAATCAGGACAAGGGCGACATTCGAGTCAGAAATGGAGAACAAACTAAAACGGAATCGTTTTCGACAGACGCAAGACAAAATCCCTTTAAAGAACATGTATTAAGAAATTATGAATGCACTAATTATTATTCTATGGCTGGTTAAAATAGTGATTTTATCTGATTTCAAATTCTATTGGCAGAGTCGCTAAATTGTTGCTATTTTTGAGCAAAGAAATATATGTGGTTAAAATCACTAAATTGCCAGTCTGCTTTCATATTCCTTGACAATTTATACACTTACGATAACTATGAAATGGGGAAAAACAACTTAAATAACATTTTGAAACTATTACAATATTAAATGTGCCTTTTCATTTGCTGAAAAGGGCTAGATTTAAGCGTTTCTTCACCAAGAACTTCCACACTGAAGAGTGTTTAGGGCTCACCGCGCTGAAAACCCACATACTCCATTCACCAGCCAATTTCTCTGCGGATCTCTGAATAAAATTTCAGGGATGTAAATGAGTCTCGGTCTCGCATGTCTTGTTTTCGTTATGAAGCTCGGTGGGACTGGCTGTTACACAACGGCGAACGGAGTAACCAGATTAACCTATAAACCCGCGGCAGTTACTTTTATTTCGCTGGGCTTGGTGGGATCTCAGCCGCAATCCAGTCCGTAAATTTTAACGGCTAAAATTAATTGAGTTTATTGCTTGTAAAAGTAGTAGGAGTGAGTCAGTGTGTCTGCGCGCTTGTCTGAAAAATAAAGCAAGAAGACACACGAGTTTCTCCCGTGAAATACATTCGACATCCTGCACTCGTGCCATATTTAGTCGCAGTGAAACATCAAGTAGTCGTTTAATCATCGGTAGTGTGTGTATTTTTGCTAATTTTGCAAGCCTGTTTGGCACCGTTTGTCTCAGTAGTCCGACTACGTTGTGCCACATTGACAAGTTTGGGTCGTTTTTCACTACTTTAAAGTTTCTGCCAGCTTTCATCACACATGGGCTTTCAGATGTACAGTACAAAACAGAACTAGAAAGCGACGATTAATAAAGCTGGATTTGTATTTCAACTGTTCTCCTTTGTGCTCAATTGTGTTTTTTCTTTTTTTTGCAAGAGCTACAAATGCTCGGCTCTGTGCCTCTTTCCTTGTGTGTGTGTGTGTGTGTGTGTGTGTATGCAAATGGCATCACAGCAACTCTCATATTTTTTTTTTTCCTATTCCGCTTGTGTTGCTACCTCGCCGTTTCTTATGTTGTGCTCGCCAACTCAGAATGGAGCCATTTTGTCTCCTTCAGTTCCTGAAATGAAATATAAGCCTCTTAAATGCATACTTATCTTGCCCTGCAGACCGCGCTTGAAGAACAAACACGTACATACGCTTACACACACACACACTGCACAAACACTAACTAAAGAGGTATTGTGATGCCAGCCCTTGTTCCTTAGGCCGCGGCTGTATGCGTATGGCAGATGGTTGCTCCTTTTGCTTTGCATGCCGCCGTATTAAACAAGAACCATGGCTAAGGCCACGGCTGGTTTAGGAAAAGGGCAAAGTGCGAGAGAGACAGAGAAGGAAGAGACAAAAGAGCAACAAAGGCAGAGATGAGGACAACGTGCTGGGCATTTGTGCACAAGAAGGGTATCCAAATGTGTGCATAACGGCATTAAGTTTCCATACATAACTTGCACACACTCTTCGATGTTTGCTTTCGCCAGATCAAATCTGTACACATTACGCTGCAGATGGTATACGTGTTGTGTGTTGCAACATGTGACGCAAACCTGTCTTCACTGGGTTGTCTGTGTCCCAGAGGCTGGTCATTGTTGGTAATTAGACAACGAACCCGGTGACCTTTTTAACAGCGCTGGATTTGCATTCGGGTGTTTCTTGTTAGTCACTTTCAAAAGCAGTCGATACCGGAGAAATCCAAACCTCCGGCGAATCCACATTGCCGCTCTTCAATGGGTTCACGTGTGCGTGAAAACACAAAAGTTTGCTCGTCTCATTCCAACAGCTGTGGCCATTTTTACAAGCGTGACAATCAACTCGTACCGCTTCGTTGATCTAAATGTTTGAAGTTGGTTTGCTGTCAGCGACAGAGTGATGCTTCTGTCCCTTGCCGGTAATTTCTGAGTCTGCATGCCCTTTTTCTAAATGGCTTCTACAGAGGACCACAGATGGTTCTGCATAACAATCCATCTGGTATGTTGCTTCGTCACGTCTGTGTGTCTATGACACGCTATTACCTGGGTTTTTAGCAAGAAAACGTAATAATAAACTGACTTTTGAGGTTATTAGTTGCGCTTTGGTTAAAATAGGTGCTTCTGACACTTTTTAGATCATAGCTAATGCAACAAATATTACTGAAAAACTAAGCGAAATGTGGTTTTGGGGCCCTCTAGTTCTGCTAACAATGTGGACTGGCTGCAATCAGCAGTCTGATCATTAGATCATTCACACACCTGCTATAAACTTATTGCATCTCTGATGGTGTTGTTTATATTATATACATGTATAATATAGGATACATTTATCAACCAGTTGATTTATGGGCACCGATTTCCTTAATTTTGAGGGATCGTGATCGGTCAATACTTACATGTGAAGCTGATCTTATCCCCTAATCTTATCTTCGTCAGCAAAGGGTTAAAAATCAGTTTCTGTCCTCTTCTGCTCTATAGTCAGAGGTTTGGATGACAGACCGACCCACCAGGTCAGGTCTGCACATTTACAGTTAACAATATTCACCCCACTGTTGCCAACTCAGTAACTTTCTTGCTATATTTAGTGACATTTCAGATAAAATAAATTCATATCAACCAAAATCAAAATTGGCAGGTCAGGCTTTTTAAAGACCCGGGGATCGGCCAGAAAACTGTAATCGGTGCAGCCCTACACACATATTCATGACATTCTTTGATTAAATAAATTTCTCTTAAGCGATACTCCAATAGCTAAAAATGCAATTTATACCAGGTGAGTCTTTCTCCCCTGAGAACGTGGACCGGTACCGGTACTGGACTGATTCTGAGCCTTCAAATTATTTTAACATAACTTAGAAGTTGATGTGAAAATAATATTTTTAGCCACAAAATTATTTTGCTCAGCAGCAAACATGTCCTCAACTACAGCATAGAGCAGCTCATCGATGTAGCAGCTTGTAGCCTGACGTAAGAACATTTTACTAGACAATGTCAAACATTGAGAAGTTTTAATTATTGTTATCAAACAGCCAAAATACCTCAGAAATATACAGAACCAACCATGAGAATCAACTCATTTAGAGTTTAAACTCAGTTTCACACAAAGACCATAGCATAAATGTTTGGCTGTTGAACTGAATCGTTCAAGCTAATTTTCTATTAGCAGATTTACTAATCTTTTACAATCTTTTTTGAGACTTTGTTTTGCTAACTTAACTTCTGACTGGAGCTTTGGACGTTTGGATGTTTTGCACGGCAGCTGTGCGGTACTTACCGCGGCCACCAGGGGCCCCAAGAGCAATTTTTTTTTCTTTTTATCCATAAAATAATAATTTCTACATACATTATCAGATATATATTGATAATGTATGTAGTGATTTGTCACTATGAAGACAAATCACTTCATAGTGAAATTGTGTGTTTTTGATATTATAATGACAGAAATTATTACTAAAAGAACTAAATAAATCTGCTCTACTGAGGGGGCCCCTTAGTGGCCCTGGGGCCCTAAGCAGCTGCTTAGTTTGCTTTACATTGATAGGAGGCTAAAAAGCTGACAGTCTAACATTATTCGCTCAGAGGCCTAAAGGCTAAAGTTGCTCTAAGGCTGAAGAATTTATTCTGAGTCTAAATGTTAACTTTACTAAGTCTCAAGGGCTAAAAGCACTTATTTCACAGTTGCTTGTTGCCATTCGCCAGTAAAGCTGAAAATACTGATATACAAAGTCTTGAGCTCTGTTTGTCTGGCAATTAATGAAAACTCTTGTCATTGATAACATTTGTTTTCCGTATAAATCATAAATACATATGTTTGCAGCCTAATGAAAGAAGCGAACTAGAATATTTTATTGCGTAAAATTCAAACCCTGATTCTGTGAATTACTAATGTGATAATGGAAAAAATGTTAAATGAAGGAAAAGCGTTTCCAAGATATGTGATTTTCACACAAACAGCACTTTATTCATTGTTGTACAGATAAAAACAATCAACCGTCCTGTTCTAACTAGTCAGAGCGTCACCATCTTCTTACACTGGAGATTTCTCACAAGGAGTCTGGGAACCAGCATTTCTGGCTCGGATCAGCAGCATTGTAACTCTTAGGATGTTGACAAGACCTTCGAAACCTTGAAAACAGTTTCTAAACCCCAACTTCCAGCAGGGCGAAAATACAATACAGACTTTTTTCAGGTTAGACAAACAAAATAAAGAGAAGCTACTTTCAAAATTCCTCCTCCGACTGTAACAATGTAATATTTAAACCGTTCACAACCAGCTTTTGCTTTTAAGTACAATCTTTTGAACCTAAAACATAATATAACACAGTAACCACGTTATATTTTATATATCTTCTTGGTGTGAGATGTGCTGAATTATTTTTGTTAGACTCTTCTATACATTCAGTTTTGATTGGCTGTTAGGAAATTTGTGTGTCTTCGTTCTCGCTGAGAAGGTTTACATCAGTGCCATTGTTGGTTATGAGTGCGCTGTGATTCACAAAGACACTAAATGAAAGGTTTCTCTTTTTTTCCAGGCTTTTGCGCTTCTTATGCTTTTGCATGCGCTGAAAGGGGGGAGAAAAGAAGTCAAAACTGGAAGTCCAGGTTTTTAATGAATGGAAGGTTTTATCGCGTATAGAAGGGAGTGACACGAGTCTCTCTCCGAATGTTTGCAGCGTGGTAAATTGCTTCTGCTCGGCCCTTTGTAAATGTGGCCAGACAAGGCCGCAGAACAATAACGCCTCGACACTTAAAACACAGCAAAGAACCGACTGGAACAAAAAACAAAACAAAACACACACACCAAGGCCTTCTTATGTCCAATTTAGCTCTAGGTGAACACAGCTCACACATTCTCAGGAGAAGGACAGCTTCTGTGTATAGCTCACACACACCCACACACACCCCCCCACACACACACACCAAGGTCCTTCAAGTCTGATTCACCCGAGGTCCACTTCAAGCTTTGCATCCTCCACAAAGCGGCGAGGGATTTTATTTGTGTTTCTGTATGAATACTTCTGCTCTTGGCATTTTTCAAGAAGCTTTTGGTTCTCTCTCTCAATTTTTACCTGAAAGGTAAAAATGATGGCTTTTCTTTTTTTCTCTCTCTCTCTGTTGAAAGTGTAACCTTCGTTCTAGTGTTTCACACATCCCACAAAGGCATGTATGAGCCAGAGTAGTTTTGGAAGAAAAGCAATATGTAGACAAAACTTTTAACAGAGGTTGCTTTCAGATGTAACAGAGTGTGAATTTTAAGGCCATTCTGCAAAGGATGCCATTCCCTCCCCATACATGAATACAGTCTTAACCCAGGACAAAGATGCTTTTTGTTTGTGTAAGAGGAAACAGGTTTTCAAGAACTGTACCGTGTCCTTCCTCATTCTGATTATTTTGTTGGTTCTTGCTCCATCTTTACCTTTCTTTGTCATTTTTTTTAATGAACTGAAACGTTCGTTCGGAGCAATCTGGTTTCCCCAAACAGCTTCCTTCCCTCTCTGAATTACTTAAATGCATTTTGCTCAATTCTTGACTTTTTCTGGGCGTTTTCCCCCCACTTCCTCCCTCCCCCGAACCCATTCGCTCAATCGGGTCAAAGATTCAAGACGAGACGCGTCAGCTGATTTTTCACCTGCGCCAGCTCCGTCAGTTTGATTTTTTTTTTTTTCTTTTCTTTTTCTTGCTTCTCGTTGTTTTCACAGTGACACATCAGCTGAAAGGGACTTGATTAAACCTTTCTCCCTCAGCCGTTTCTCGCGCTTCCTCTTTCGCCGTCTCGTTCCCTTCTCCCCTCGCCGTTCGCAAAGAATGGAGCAAATCAGGGAATCAATTCAGTGTAATCATGACAAATGAGTCCCGGCGGTTTGCAAGGATTTCGTTTTCCTTTATTTATTAATTTTTTTTTGTTGTCGTCAGTGTGTTTGTGTTTGGGACAGAGCTGCTGGGAAATCACAAATGAATCAATCAGCTGTTATCGCATCAGCAAACACCGCTGGAAGGACGGACGGATGGATGGATGGGCAGAGGGGAGAAGAGTCAGTGCACTTTGTGTGTGTGCACATGCAGTGTCTGCTGCACCGAGATAGACGGCTGATTGAATACAGGGCCAAGTGGGTGTCTGTGTGTGTGGGGGTGGGGGGGTGCTGTGTTAACCTTGGAGCTGTCAGAACAGATGGGAGATGGGAAGGGCCACAGGCTGCGAGGGATGTGTTGGCTGCTGGAGGAGGATGAAGCCTCGGCTGCTTTTTGGACAGGAGGAAGTGAGATTAAGGAGGAAAAGAAATCGACAGCGAGTTTTTTTTCTTCTTTTTTTTTTTTTTGGCCGCTTGTATTTCTGCTGAGATGCAGATTGTTCGTAAAAGTACAAGCGGCAGCGTGTGTGCTATGTCGCAGGCTGGATGGCGGAGCCGGGTGAGAAATGTTCAGATCACAGGGGGGCCGTTGGCGTGAAGTGGCGATGGGTTTGTGGGTGGCAGTGGAAGATTGTTGGCGCGTGCGCCTCTCTTTGGATCTCCGACTGAATGCGCAGTTTTCGTGCAGTTGCATGCCACTGAAAAGGTTTGAGCAAAGAAAAAGAAACATTTCTGACAAACTACTAACAATAGTCCCCATTCAGTGTTCAGTAGTTTAATCTAAACTAATAAATCTCACCATCTTCAAAAGCTTACGAGTTTTATCCATTTTTTTTTTGTTGTTTATTAAAATGGTTTAGTAAATGGAGATGATCTTGGGATTCCTTCATTTTCTCTTGGCTTCAAAATTGCAACAAGATCTAAGCATCCTCAGAATGATCCAGGATGCTTGATGTCAGTAAAACATGTGTTTGCTGAAAACTGTGATATCAGTATTGATTACAATCAATATAAATATCCCTGCCTCTTATATTTCTTTATTTTTATCGCTCTGTTCACACAGTTCTTCTCAAGGCTTAGCATTGAAACTATCAAAGTATATCTGATCCAGATATGAAGGGCAGTTAAGTTCCAGCCGTTTGCCCAGATATATTATTGGCATGCAGACCTTGAGTGCATAACACTTGAAATAATACAGTCCAAGCAGACATGTTTTGATTGTGATATTTCACAGATTGATATAGTGTGCTACTCTGCTACCTCCCCACCGTATACCAGGTTTTGTTTACAAAAAAACCCCTTGTACTACAGACTAACATTGATGATATGAAGTACATTTAGTAAGAAAAGATTAAGATTGACTGTGCGGAAAATATGTGCAGCGCAACGCCGACAAACGTAAAAAAGATTGGTGGAGGGTTTCTGTATACGCAGATGATACTGTAGTTTCAGAAAACTGACTTTTAATTGCATATTTTGGCTTCTGTAGGCACAAAACCAGACACACCTTAATGCTTTTAGCAATATTTTACATCTGAACCTTTACAAGCAAGCATTTAAGGATGAGCGCGTCGTCTATTAAACGGGAGGCGGGAGGGAATAAAGCGATTCCCATGTGGGCACCTAAAGAATAGGTCTTGGGTGCAAGTGTGGGCGCAGAGCTGGGTGAAAATTAGTTGAATTGAATCAGAGCCACTCTCTCGCATAGCATTAAAGTCCAGAGGGGGCGGGGTTTGCCTGTCTGCTTGCGTTTAAGCTTTTGGTTGAATAAGAGAAGCCATAGATGGTCTTTGTGTGCAAGCGTGCACACGAGCTCTGGCTCGCCGCCCAGCTCTTTCTCCCCCAGCTGATTAGGGGTTAATGGTCTACGAGCGTGGGGAGCTCTCCTCCTCCTCCTGATTGGCCGGCGGGAGCTTCTGTGTGGGCGGAGTTGTCGGCGAGTGACAGATGGCGTACAAACGGAGAGGAAGGAGACAGGAGCGCGTATGCATGTGTATATATATTTAATTACAATAGAAGGATGCACAATAGCTGCCTGTCCTGTAACTCGAAGCTCGTTGTTGGTTTCCCCCACGCACCAATCACTCTGCCCGATGTGAAAAATCACACTTTGCTTATTTGAGACACGAGAAACCGCCGCGGTTCTTTGTTTCCGCTTTCAATAAAACACATCAGAATGTGGATTCTCTGAATTCAGGCTGCTCTAAATATAAAGAGCACGAGCGACCACAAACGCCACGCGCATGCACACCCCTGTTGTCAGTATAGACAATGTCAGCGCCGGTGGCAGATTGAGTGTGTGCGTGTGTGTGTGGTTTTTGCAAGGGTGGCCTGCCTACCTGTATTCAGAGCAGATTAAACACACAAACACACCAAAGGGCCCTGTGTGTTTTTTCCCCCTCCTCTTTCTATTTCTCTTCCCTAAGGATTAGGCCAGATCGTTGTACTTGGCATCGCTCCCAGTTTGCACACATCACACCCCTAATTCATCTTTGTTAGAAATTCATCTGTTTTGCCCAACCAAAATGTGTGCATGTGTGAGAGAGAGAGAGAGAGATTAGCGATATCTACTGTGAATATCACTGACTACAGTCGGCACCGTCCCTTCTTTATGTTCGCTATGGCATTAAGAACAAAAGCAGACAGGCTCTTGAAAAGGTTGTTTTGTTTATTGTGTTTTTTGTTTTTGTTTTTTTTGTGCAGTGTGTGTATGCCTGTGTGTGTGTGTTCTCTCAGACTGTCTGATGCTGCGTCTTTTATTATCAAGTGTCATTGCTTCCCCATCTGCTGAAGACACGCTGTCTTCCTCTGCGTTGACACACACATGAGGAAGCACACAAGAGCTGCATTCGATGAAAGGAATAACACAAGGTTAAGAGATACAGCCCTTCTCTTATGGGTCATAATCACGGCAACAGTGATTGGAGTACTCTGTTACTATTATTTTATATTTATATATAAATAATTAGGCTAATCACATCCCTCTAGCTTTAAAAGTCTTTTAGCCTGTGATGAAGGCCAAAAGATGACAGGAAATGCGTTTTGATTTCTTGCCTGACTCCTGATGAGAAGTTTGTTTCTCCTCTCATATTTGTGCTATAAATGAAACTCCTGGGTAGGTGGCTGCTGCTAAAACGGAGAAACCTGCCAATCAGAAGAACAGTAGTTGATACAAGACGCCCAGCTCTAAACCCAGAGCTCCCTGATGACTTCCAGGACCCAAAAGAAAACCGCAACCCGCCAATTTTAACAAACAAGTATATCAGAATTAAAAAAAAAAAAAAAAACACAGCAAAAAAACGCAAAGTGATCAAGGTTTAAGAGCATCTTATAATCTGCAAGGATTGGTCTCGCCGTCTCTGCTGAGGTGCGAATCCCCCGAAACCGCTAACTAACCCGGCTAATTAAACCCTGCAGGGATGAGGTTTCTCTTTATGTGGAGAAGCGGCCGAGCCAGAGGGGAGGGGGGCCAGACAGACGGACTGTGAACTGTGAGTGAGCCATTTTAGACTTGATTGAAAGTGAAAAGAGCAGCGGTGTCACCCTCGTATTCATCCTGGTGGCCTGAGCAACAATGGGCGTTAACCTTGGAGATGCAGGTGGAAAGAGAAGGGGTCGACGGGTCCGAAGGCGCATGAGTGCGAGGCGCCGTCAGCTGCAGGAATGACTCTGACGCTGACCATCACCTGGACGGCTAAACTTCACAATTTCCCCCATTGGGGGTGAAAGCAGGGGATTTGGAGACGAGTGCAGAAAGTGGCTGATGGCTGGCAGGATGTAATTCAGACTGCTGTGAGCGAAGGTGGCAGCTTTCAAATGCCTCCTGCGTGCTTTTAAGAATGCACTCTCTTGATTTCTGCTTCCTCTTCGGCTCTCCGCTGTGCTGATTTGAGTGAGATCAAATTTGGGGACACTTTGGGCAAATGGTTAGCACAAACCGGCTCTGAGAGTGTGCGTATCCAAAAGCAGGAGAGAACTGGAAAGCCATGTCTGACATTTTACAATGGTTACCGTGCTGCAACACAGAGTGTTTGAGCAGGAGGACTCGGTGGGAGGTTGTAACACTTTGGAGTGACTCCTCGTGTCTATCACCGGCAGACGCACCAGCCTCTCTTTCTCCCTTTTGCAGTCTGTTCCTCATCCATTCTGTCACGCTCAGATGTCTTGTTGTGTGCAAAAGACAAATTGTCTTGGTCAGCAGTAGACAGTAGTTCAAAATGAGCGGTTTCTTGGTTTGTCAAAAGTATTGACGTTAGGTATAGATTCACGGCAGACATTGTCCAGTGACCCAGATTGGGTTATTTGTTTCCTTTTTCTTTTAGCTGTAGTGGTGGTTTATGGACAGGCGAGAAACATTAGAAACCATGCTCTATTGGAGAGCAAACACAAGACTAGACATGTTATCGCTACTAGGTCAGATTCCTCTTTGGTGTGGAAGTTGTTACTGTGGAAAGAGTCTAGACTTGCCATTTCCAGTTTCGGCAACAGCTAGAGGTATGGAGGTATGTCCAGGGATTTGCAGTGTTGGTCCAGACTTTCTGTTTAAGCTTTCAACATCATGATCATGTGGGATTTTGAAATATTGGCAGCCATTTGAGAATTACAGTCAAAGTAAGGGTCTAGATGTTTTCAATTAGATGTTTTTTTTTTGTTTTGTTTTTTTTATAAATAGGGCTAGAACTCTGGAAACGTCAGTCCGAAACACAAAAAGTTTAGAAACCTTTAATGAAGGTAAAGCAAACGTCACGAGGACTGTCACTTTTAAGAGTGACCTAGAGGTCTGTGTCAGGTCATTGTGTTAGTATGTCAACCCACAGATCACTCACTGGCATACATGTGGTTTCCTTGGCGCCGTGTTGAGTTGGCATGTCAAGGCGCTCGTCTGTTCAAATGGTTTTACACAAGCCAGACTTAAAAATAGACCTTTCTGGAAAGTAGTGAAAAGGCACAAACATGCAGTTAAATGCAATCCAGGAACTCCAAAGGCTCATTTCTGCTGATCCACTTGTTTCTTCGCTCGCTCGTGCTTGTGGCACCGCTCCACGCCGTGCTGAATCACGTCCTGTTTCCTGCGCGCTGCAGACGCCCGTTCCTCTGCGCCTAATCACTTGCATGTGAAAATTTCCCACTGTGACACACATGTGGGCAGAATCTTTGGAGTTGGGCTCGACCTTCCCAACAGATCTCCCGAATAATCTGAACTCTTGAACGTTTTTGTATAGTTCAAAGCAGTTTGCTGTAGATCGGACCATGCGGCTCATGCTCTAAAAAAATATTTTGTTTTTGGATTCTGCTTTGGAGATGGATTGAAACACGCTTATTAGGCAGCCCCGCCATTCAAGCACAGAACACAATAGAGCTGACGTATTGATGACTGTGTCAGAGCATGTGGGACTAAGTCAGCGATGGTGTTTGGTGCTTCATCAGAGCTTTAGATCTGCGCATTTCCTTTGCCTAAGACGCACGTATGTTTGCTTTTCGGTGGTCTTGATAGAGTTAACTTCGTGTGTTTTGTCTCTTCTATTTTTTAGCTTGGGAAGCAGTAGTGAGCTTGGGTTTTAGGTTGGATTCGGTAATCTATTTTGTCACACACTCCTCGCCTTGTAAATAATTGACCCGTCACAGATGGATGACATGGCATAACTGATACTTTTACTCCTCCGTTTCTCCTCCCGTCTTATCCCGCTTCATCCCCCGTTCCTTCATTCACACTTCTTTTCCTGCCTGCTTTTTGTTCCATTCTGTAATGTATTCTTTGCTCAGTTTGTCCTTTCTTGTCACAATAATCCCTTTTAGAACTAGAGCTATAAAAGGTCAGCTTAGTAGGTGGTACGATTTTTTTTTTTTCTTTTTCCTTCAAGAATTTGTCATCAAATGCCAGTGAGTTCCAAATATTGTCAGCAGACAATGAGCCTCTTGTTGTTTTTTCTGCGCCCATGATGCTTTCAGGGTCACAGTGGGCTCTGTAGACCTTTCTCATCGTTCAGTGGGGGAAAAGCCCGGGTGTACTCTGTGTCGTCAGTCCACCAACTCATGGACTAGAAGCAAATGGTTAACTTAACACACGTGACCTGGACTTCAGTGGGAATCTGGTGCTACCACAGAAAAACCTGCTTGGGCATAAAAAGATACATTTCTCCTTTTCTTGATGCAATCTGCCTGATGTCCTTTGGTCTTTAAAGTTGCAGGAAGACATGTCGATGGTGGAAGCAAGTGCTCCGATTGGAAAATGTGTTGCAGATAATCTTTGAATTGGTAGAACCCCAGGTCAGAGCGAACTGTACTACTCCACGGTTCGCCTCTTCCGCGATATGCAGATCTCAAGTAATCAAGTTTGCTAAACATGAGCGTCCAAGAAGGTTAAAACCTCTTTTTTATATATTTCAGATAGTAAAATATTACTTGATCATGCATTTTACATCACTTCAGAGTTACATTTTCCTAGCCGTTCACTGGAACCGAGCTGGGAGACTGACTGGTTAAAAAGCAAAAAAATTCAGTAGAAAAACCGCTCCATCCAGCTGTTTTTGAAATTGGCCAAACAGCTGGTTAAGTACAACCAATTATGTCTGATTTACGCAAAGTGTTGTGAAACACTGTCCATTAGCTGCGGAAGAGGAGCCCAGCAGAGGACTAGAGTAAATGGTCAGCTTGGTGTGAGAGGCGGCCCTAAAGATTAACTGTGCAAAACAGAATTAAAGTTAATTTATTTAGCCGGCCACCAGGGAACTGAATGTGTGTCCAACTTAAAACTCATCCCACCCTTTCAAAGCCCTTTTCTCTAAAGGGCACAAATGCTTCGTCAGAGACGAGGCAAATGGTATCAGCACAGCGCCTTGTTGGCAAAGCGAAGTTTGCCTTGATGGTCCGATGGTTATAGATGTCTGATTACACTGTGTTATTTTTTTTCTTGCCTTCTTTTGGGCTTTCAATTATCTGCATTATGGAAAGTAGGAAAAGTGTCTCACGGTTCGCCTTTGCCTCCTCCTTGTGTCTCCTAGGGTTTCACCTGAGCGGCACTGTGACCGAGCCGGCTACAGCCTCGGAACCAGAGGTGACCCACAAGGTGGCAATCAGCTTTGATCGATGTAAGATCACCTCAGTGACCTGTGGCTGCGGGAACCGAGACATTTTCTACTGCGCACATGTGGTCGCGCTCTCTCTCTACAGGATCCGCAAGCCTGAGCAGGTAAGAAGTTGAAGATTTAGGGCGCGGACGGACGGTGACTTACCTAAGTATCACTGGTGACCTCAAAGTTGAATTTGTTTAATTTGATCGACCGATACAAAATGCATCAAGATTTTAAAGGGGGAAAGATGAAGAGTATCATTTGCATTCAGCTGTATTTATGCTGATTTTCTTCCACAGTACACCAGGTCCTTTTGACTTTTCTGTGTTTGTTTGGCAGGTGAAACTCCGGTTGCCCATATCAGAAACTCTGTTCCAGATGAACAGAGATCAGCTGCAGAAGCTGGTCCAGTATCTGATCACTGCCCACCACACTGAGGTTCTGCCCACGGCACAGAAACTGGCCGATGAGATCCTCTCCTCCAACTCCGAGATCAACCAGGTTCACGGTGAGACTCCCCAGCTTCCAAATCCTTGCAATGTAGTAGTTCCTCTGTGGCGGTCCAAACCATCTTCTCTGCAGAGGTATCTTCACAGTTACAGGCCAGACATGAAAGACGTCCGACTTGGGAGGAAAAAAATGCTTCTTGCTAGCCCACGGGCTGCCACATGCCCAGGCACCTGATTACTCTGGCGGCACAGCAAGCCGGGGCTTCAAATGCCTCATTTGATTTCTCAGTTTCATCTTCGCAGCCGCCACCACCTCCTCCACCCCTCCTACCGACAGAGGCAGGTTGGATAAATCAGAGGGAAAGGGACTTGATTGATGAAATGGACGCTGGAGACGACACAGGCAAAGATGTGGGAAGAAGGAAGGGGATGCTGACGGGGGTGATAGAGACCAAGGGAAAGGCTTTCTGGGAAACGGGAGAAAGCAGATGAGGGGAGAGGAAAGATGAAAGGGTCGGAGAAAGGATTGAGATTAAACAGAAGCTGAGAGCCGTAGCAGCGCCGCGTCTCGGGAACGACAACAAACCAGACGCATCCTTTCACCAAACAAAAGTCTTTATCTCCGTCTCTGTTTCATCCTGCTTGCTAAATGTTGACATTCTCCAGCGCTTGCGTCCAGGAAGCCCCACGCTGCGCTTCCTGTCCGGTGTTTGACAAGAGGGATCATGGGGGTTGGAGTTCAGGCAGTCCAGAACCGAGGGCGCCTTTGATGGAGAAACCTTGCTTGTTTGCTGCTGCGCTCTCCCGGCCGGTTTGGAAACCCGTCTCTGGATTTTCCTCAACACGCTTCCTGCGAGATCAAAGCATCCTCCCCCCACCGGAGCACATCTACATTTCTCTGCAGTGTTACTCAGACACACAGAGACACACATAGCCAGAAGAAAAAATAAACTTGGCCCCAAGTCAAGCAGCATTTCTTATCTGGAATGTAGGTGCACTGTAAGGTTTTCAAAAAAGAGTGAAAAGAAACGCAGAGTTGAGGCTTTTCATTAGTGTTGTGCGATTGCATCTTGAAAGAATTGTCTGTATTAAGTTGAAGATTTACAAGTTCAGTTTTTTTACGCTGTAAACGGCTCCTTTGGTCAATTTGATCTTAGAATTAAGAACCAAACATATCCATGTAAAATGTACGCTTTATTCTACCAACACCTGCTTTAAGACGGGGCTGGCGCTTCACTCTGTACTTCTCTGTATTTTCTCAGGTGCTCCAGACCCGACTGCAGGCGCCAGCATTGACGATGATAACTGCTGGCATTTGGACGAGGATCAAGTCAGGGAGCAGGTCAAACAGTTTTTGTCACAGGGAGGATACTATGGCTCCGGAAAGCAGCTCAACTCCATGTTTGCAAAGGTTCGCGTGACCAAATCATATGTGTGGATCAGAATAGGATTTACCATGTAATTCGCTGTGTCAGATTAATTGTTTGCACTTGAAAACCTGAAGGTAAACGTAGCAACAATGGTCCTTTGGATATTGTGTGGCCTAAATTTCATCTAGCTTAAGTCAACTTGAGTATGTTTGATTATGTTTTCTGAAATACCTTTTCTGGCTGAATGTGAGATTTGAGAGGGAAGCAACCACTAATGACTATCATGGGCTGCTAACCAGTCATCAAAGTATCCTAACATTTTAAAAAACTATGTTTTTTAAAGTCTTTAATATTTAAAATTTACTACAGGTCAGAGGAAAACCAGCGCATAAATGCTGTCACATATTTCTATTGTTTACTTGAAAACAAATTGTAATTCTTGCATAATTAACTTTACTACAGCAGATGATTGTTGCTATGTTAACATATTGGCTAATGTTAGCATTTGACTTAAAAGCAGTGTGTTAGTTCATGTGAACATTATACCTAGCTTCGGTTTATCAATGTGCGCAATCAATAGTAATATGCTAATGTTAGCATGTTTGCCAGTGTTAGTATTTTAGCTAGTAAGTTATTTAGCATATAAGCTACTAGCATAGCACTTAATGTTAGCTGCTGTTTGCTGACATTTATATGTAGGCTGTCATCCAATACTGACTTATAGGCTAATGTGAGTAATTCCTTAATATGTGTAATTGGTAATGTTTGTACTGTGTAGCAACATACTAATGTTTGCTTATTTTAGCATTAACTAAGTAACTTGTTTTCTCGTGGTTTGTTTAATACAAATACACGCTGACACGTTATTTGAAAAATTGAGGAATCATGTAAATTGTCTCATATTTTTAATTAGATCATGTTTTTAAATTTTGTGCAGTCTTAAAACCCTGGTATTTTATGCTACCGTCACACTATTGCATTTCTGTCAAGCATTTTAATGGTGTAGCGTTATTCTCTCCTAGGGACATATAACTGTAGCATCTCCAGCCTACATATATTTCACAAAATCTGTTTAATTTCCTCACTTACAGACCTACATAACACAGTTTTCAATATGACAAGATGGGAAATGGTGCAACAGCAGATTTACTCAAAGTTATTGTAAAATGAGAATCTTACACTGGCCTGTGTCTACATCCAAAACACTTGTGTAACACTGGGCTCTCCATTTGTGTGCTAATCTACTTCTTTTCTGTTGTATCCAATAAAAGTTGTTAGACTTTCTACAGTCTTACATGCTTAGTTCTGTGTTTTCCATTCATTCTCATCTTAACATACAATTTCCAATTTCAATTGTGCTCCTATCGGACACTTGTCAATCTTTTATAACTTTTTTTTTTATGGCTTTCAGTACTAAACATGTTTTCTGCCAGACAGTTCTCAATGTTTTCACTTCTTTAAAGGAACTAAAGATTTCTTCAGTCAGTGGTCGGACAAGCATAGAAAAATGCCTAAATAAGCAGAAAATATTTTGAAACCAAAGGATGAAAAATGAATATGTCTGCCTTCCTGTTTAGCTTTTGGCCTCCATGTGCTCTTAAACAGCTACTTCGACTTTACCGTTAAGGAGAACGTAGAGCGTATTACAATGCTGACTTTGTTCCAGACCCGGTGAATTCCTCACAAGCTGCTGATCTTTTCAGGTACGGGAGATGCTGCGAATGCGGGACTCCAACGGCGCTCGAATGCTAACGTTGATAACGGAGCAATTCATGGCGGACCCTCGACTGTCACTGTGGAGACAGCAAGGCACAGGGATGACGGATAAGTGCCGGCAGCTCTGGGATGAACTGGGTAAGAGGCTACAAACTACCAGGAAGGCAAATTTATATCTTTTCTTTACATTTTTTAAGGTGACGTGATAGTGGGTTTACAGGTCACTGCAGGTCAGGCAGAATCCTTCAGCTGGGACAAATATGGATTCACCTAGTTTGGTTAACATGCAGGAGGGTTTTTTTTTTTTCCCCCAGTGGACCGCTGTTCACCCTCTTCCTCCCAAGCTTCTCCTCTTGCTCTCGGCATGCGGCGAACGATAAAGGCTTACGGATCAATAGCGCTGCTCAACTTCTCTGCAATCAATCTCAGCATTTAGGAGGTCAATAAGAACACTTCCCGAGTGAGCGAGTGAGATCATGACACAGACAGAAATAACAGGCAGACGGTCAGATCATTTTTCTCTGGGATGCAGGCGTCTGACAGCTGGCACAGCTGGGGGAGTGTGTGTGCGTAAAACAAATACTGATCATCTTTATGTTGTTTTTTTTGTTTTGTTTTGATCATAGTGTCTTAAAAGTAACCCCAAATCAAATTTGACCTAAAGAGAGTTTTGTTCATATTGTTAAAAAACTATGTTCGGTTTTCTTCGTCTCTGTACACTACGAAACTATTCCTGTCTCCTGAGATTTTTCTCATTTTGCCATGTTATAACCACAAACTTAAATATGTTATTCTGATTGAAATTGAGATTCCAGAGCTTCCATTTCCTTTGGGGTCCAAACACCTGACCCCTTCCTCCTCTCCTGCTCCCCCAGGTGCGCTGTGGGTGTGCGTGGTGCTGAATCCGCACTGTAAGAGCGAGGAAAAGAGCGGCTGGCTGAAGCAGCTGAAGAAGTGGGGAGACATGGACGTCTGCCCGCTGGAGGACGGAAACTACGGCAGCGAGCTTCCGAACATCACCAACGCCCTGCCGCAGAGCAACCTCGCTCAAGGTCTGCAACGAACGCGCACGCCTCCTTTACCTTAAAGCTCCGCTTTTCAGGCCGCTCCTCTCGTCCCCGCTCTCCTCTGTTACAATTGCTCAACGCTGTCGGTGTTTGTGTCAGACTCTCTGTCCAGACCGAGGCGGACGGTGTTCAGCCGCGCCGTTGAGGCGTGCGACCTCCACTGGCAGGACAGCCACCTGCAGAGGATCATCAGCAGCGACTACTACATGTCTCCGTCCTACCAGAGGGAAGGGGAGAGCTTGCTGTTCAACCCACAAGGGCTGCCGCTCTGGCTAGGTGCTATTTCAGTCCATATTCCCATTGAAACTGTGATTTTTCTTTTTTGAGGGGTTTGCGTAGAGTTATTATGTATTCATTTCCTCTTTATGCTGAGAATCTCAGTTTCAATTTGCCATTTAGGGAACTAAATTAAAACGTATTTCCCCCCGAATGACAGCACCTCTGTGATCATTCCACCCACGTTCTTTACTTTCGCTGAAAGCTGACCCAGAACACTCGCACTCCCTCGCGCGCACAGTAATTCTGCTGATATTCGCGCCAGTATCTGCAGTAAGCAGCTTTCCAGCTCAGATCTGTCAGATTCTGCAACTTAAGCCACCTATCAGACACACACCGGCTTTCTGCTGAGACTGCACCGTGTGTATGTGTATGCGCCGCCTGACTCTGCGAAGCTGTCCTGACCTCATCCCGTTTCTCTCACGACGGGCAGACCACGTCCCGACAGCGTGCGCCCGCGTCGACGCCCTGCGATCGCACGGCTACACGAGAGAAGCGCTGCGGTTGGCCGTCGCCATCATCAACACGCTTCGCCTCCAGCAGCAGAGACAGATGGACATCTACAAGCACCAAAAGAAAGGTTCGAACATTAGAAACACTGTAGGGAGCACAGTTGATTTTCTAGATCGGGATCATTGTTGCAGTACTTTTTAATATTGACTGTTTTTTTTTGTTGTTGTTTTTTTTCTGTCTGCTTTTAGAGCTTCTCCAGAGAAATGTTACCTCCACCACCAACCTGGAGGGCTGGGTGGGTCATCCATTAGACCCAATTGGTTGTCTATTCATCACCCTCACAGAATCGTGCCGCATGGACGATGATAACTCTATGGACACTGGAGGTATTAAAAAACTATATAGTTTGGTTTTCCTCATTTTGCCTTGACAGAAATATAGTTAGCTAAAAGAGTGAGAGAGTAAGCTAAAAGAGCTAGCTAGCGCTTAGATAGCTTTTAGTGTGGGACAATACAATTCTACATTTACTCTAGCTATTAGCTTTAGCTAGCTAGTAGCTAACTAAAGTTAGCTTTTAGCTAGCTTTTATTGTCCCACAGTGGGGAAATTCATGCTTAATGCTTCAAAACTTGCAACATATTCCAAGGATTAACATTCACATATTTGGCTTAAACTATCTAAGTACTCCATTTTAAACCGTACAGCTAAATAATCCTGGCTAACATTGACTTCAGCTAAAGTACTCTGTATATCCCATCTTGAGCCTCCAAAATTCAAGAAAGTACCACCAGAATGTGTTTCTCCTGAGCCATTGGTTTATACATTGGCTTTAATGCTGAAACTTTGTCCGCTGAAACCTAATTACAGTGAATCCTAATTTCTGCTGCTGTTGCAGTGAAGATAAATTAAACCCATTGATTCTAAGAGTTTTTCTTCTTCAGTACTGATTGCGAATACTTTTAGGGCCCAGAAGGAGACCAGACCGGTCTCGAGCTTTTTTTTTTTTCTCTTGTTCTTGGGCTCGATCTTAGCTTTGGAGTGTGTCGTTTTGGTGAAGTAATTAACCATTATTTCATTCATTTTGTGGTGAACAATAAAAATAATGTCCTGAAATATTAGTCGAACTCTTAAACATTTGGCGTCTGTCTTGGAAAAAGCAACCTTGACTCTATGCCTGCTTAAAGAGAGGTTTAAAAAATGTACACTGAATTATTTTAGGTTGTTGATATAAATAAAAATAGAACAAGTCTCTCCAAACTAATATTACTTTTAGAAAGTTTTACTACTTTTGTCTCCATCAAGTTGAAGACAGTATAAGTTTAAACCTATATAACCAAAATAGAACATGTAAAGATTCAATATTAAAATCGGAACAGCGCCCCCCTTACAAGGTTTTGGGTAAAATCAAAATAAGAACCTTTCTACCGTTCCATGGTAGTTTTATGGAGCACATTTTTATCTGGGTAATCTGTTGTTTTTTGTTTTTTTTTTTGCTCTGCTACAGGCTATGAAAACAAAAAAAGGCATAAATAACAACACCAGAAAACTACTGTAGTTCTGTGAAGAGTTTCCTAAAGTGGAAACGCGCTTAACGACTGTTTGCTATAAAGCTGCATGCAGCCATAAAGTGATAGAAACTGAGTGGGCTGAACTGAACACACCCCTGTAGTTTGAGTGTGGCATGTTCAGAACCCATCCCCATTTGAATTTCCTAAATTCTCCTCTTTGCTCCAGCGGCCATTGCATTTTGTTTTTTTTATTTTTTTATTGTCAAAAAGCTTTGGGTAACACTACTGGCTGACCACTGGTAACGTGCTGCGTATGGAATATGAAGCAAATTAGTTTCATTTTCAGCTCCGTGGTCATATTTTCGTAACCCACGGAGAACAGCTGGAAACATCTGTTTATACGCTGGCTAGACTCTGCCTCTGTGTCGTCCAATCAAAAACCACCCCCAGCCCCCTCCTCCTCTCAGCTTTATCAAATCAACTTATTGAGCCGCTGATTAGGAAGAAACAAATTGACCGTACCAGAGGGGGAAAGTCTGTAAAATCTGTTTCCATTTTCGCCACTCTAACTCAACACATGCGCTTGCTCCCAGCACAGGCTCCCTACCCACATATCCCTGGAATAAACAGGATTTAGGGGGATCTGTTGCTCAGAGGGGATTTAAGCTGAATGATGGGGTAGAGCGGAGGGGGTCAGGGGGTGGGGGGGGCAGGAGAAAACAAATCAACAGCTGAGGCTCCCAGGGCATCTGTTCTCACTTATACTTTGTAAAGCAGCAGTGCTGGGTAAGCAGCCTTTTCAGCAGACGAGCTCAAACGAAGTTACAAACAATGTTTTATTCCCCATGTAATTAAAAGATATACACATATTTTGATAAAAAATAATTAATGCCAAAGCGTGTGGCTGATATACTACAAACGCTCAGGTTTGACTTCAGGTGGGCTTTGTGTGACTCCTTCTGTTTCAGCAGTTTCCTTTGTATTATTACTATGACATTTAATTGAAACTAATAACTGGTAAAGCATGTTGCCTTTTGATGTTTTAGAGAGCTGAATAAATTAACACACTGAAGATTGACACAGCTTGAGTAGAACAAAAGCGGCATGCGTTTTTTAGTGTTTTAAATATACATTCATCTGATTTTCTCACCGGTTGCTAATGTGGATGTTCGGACTTGTCCCTGTTTTCTCCAAGAAGGCGATCCCAGACCTCCGGTCTACCACCATGTGCCAGTGTGGGGGTGTCCAGTTGTGGGGGAGTCCTACCTGACTCTGGCCTTGGAAGTGGCCCTGATGGGCATGGGCCAGCAGAGGATCATGCCAGAGGGATTGTATGCCCAGGACAAGGTGATTTCTGCGTCTGTTAGCAATAAATGCACAGCGCTCTCCTTAAAAGTATTCAAAACCTCTTGAGATTTACCACGGTTTTGTCAAATTACAGCCACAAACTTCAGTGTATTGAATATTGTAGACGTAGTCCTGAAAAGTCTTGTTCTACCATGAGAGTTGGGGGATTTCCAATGTTAGTTTTTTGACCACATTCATATTTTAAAAACTCCATTTTGATATTTTTATCAAAATGGATTCGATAGGATTCGATGTGGTATGTCACATCGAATCCTATTTGACAAAATGTGAAATACGTCAGCGGCAATATAATTACTTTTTTCTGTTTCATATCCTGGTTGATATTGGTTGTGCTTTATTGAAAATATATTCTCTGCATATTTAAAAAAAAAAAAAACAACAAAAAAAACCATCCTGTTGAGGACAGTGTTTCTCTGATAGCAAATCACTATAATTTAACATCAGCTGGAAGTAAATGTCAGGCAAAAAAAAAAAAAAAGCATAGAAAAGGTCACGGCATTTTTCTTTTCTTGAAAAACAAGCAGAAAGTCGCAGCACTTAAGTTCTCGGCGCACTGGAAGAAATCCGGGCAGCGTTTCTTTGTGCAAATGGTAATCTGCTTTCGAGGGTTTAACGTCTGCCGCCGCAGACCTTTCTTAATGTCAGCGGAATTAGCGACAATATTAATGTTTTAGACAAGAATTGCGTTTACAACCCAGTCGAATGCACGAAAGGACCTCTGTGTCGATCTTTGGCTGGAGTCAAAGTGTGGGGAGAAGCGTCAAAGTTCCCCGCTGAGTGTGAGTCAGTTGATTTCCTGCTTCACCGGATAACGTTTTGATCACACCTCGTCTTCTCGCCGCGGTCCAGGTCTGTCGTAACGAAGAGCAGATCGTCTCCAAACTGCAGGAGCTGGAGCTGGACGACCTCCTGGTCCAGACGCTGCGGAAGCAGGCCGTACAGCTGCTGGAGGGTACGCTACCCGCCGCTCGTTGGCGCGTCGCAGGCGTGTTCGACCAAACGTGACCCTCTCTTCCCTCTGTGTCCCTCTCGGTTTCAGCCGGTCCGTTCAGCGGCCTCGGAGAAGTCATCCACAGAGAAAGCGTTCCCATGCACACCTTTGCCAAATACCTCTTCTCGGCTCTGCTGCCGCACGACGCAGACCTGGCTTACAAGGTGGCTCTTCGCGCCATGAGGTGAGATATTCTTTCAATGCCACAGAAAAAAAAAAGACGTAACTCCTATGTTTAAATGTGTGGGCTAAATGATTCCCAAGGGATAATGAGAATGAATTTACGCTGATTTTAAGCAAAAGTTAGTAAATGTGCTATTATAGAAACACACTGCTGTTAAAGTAAAAAAACAAAACAATTATGATGATGAAATGTTGATAAATCAAGATTTTCAAATACATTTCTTGAAATTCTTGAAAATGCTTGAACTTCAATGAGGCGTTTTTGAGATTTGGAAAGTGCTCACTTTCTGTGTAAAGTCCTTGAAAGTGCCTGATATTCAAACCTCACAGACTTGAACTGTGTAATGGAAGTAAAAAAATGTCTTTATATTTCATAGATTAAGCAAAGTTTTTAAAATTGGGGGAAAATTTTGTATAAATTGGTATTTTGTGGGGTGTAAATACAATATTTCACTGTCCCTGTTATGTAGAAAACAATCAGAAGACATTTAAAAAAATAAATGATATCAAAATAATTCTGAATTGAAACTATCTTCTTTAATTCATTTGTATTGCTTTTTGTTTTTTTTTTTCAATTTCCAAAGTGTGATGCTGGAAAATCTTGAAAAAGCAATCGAATTTTACTGTGCGGAAAAGTGTGCGAACCCTGGCAGCAACAGGCGGAGGAGGGGAAACGCCGTGTGAATGTTCTCCCTGACACTTTCTGTGGCATCTAAATGAGCAAACTTTAAATCGTAGAATGGGGAAAACATCTGCGCTTTTAGATTTAGCTTTTCAAACCCGGCAAAGCTCCATGTTCTAATGTTCATGTAGCGTCTTTAGTGTGTTCCACATTAAACCCCGTCCTCTGCTCTTCCCCCAGGCTTCCTGTCCTGGAGTCGTCGGCAGGCTCCGGGGACGTGGGCCACCCTCACCACGGCATCTCCATCGTTCCCAGCAGATACCCGCGCTGGTTCACTCTCGGCCACCTGGAGTCGCAGCAGTGTGAGCTAGCCTCCACCATGCTAACTGCTGCTAAAGGTAAAAAAAAAATTTTTTAAATCAGTAGAAGCAAAAGGAGCTGAAGCACAACAGCAGGCCATTTTGTTATAATATAAAATTCCCTCAAACGATCTTCTAGAAGCACTCTGGCCGGCGCTTCGGTCTTGAGCCATTTTTCTTGTAACGGCTTTTCTGGCTGCAGTGATTAATCTTCCAAGCAGGTGTTTTATTTTAATAATCACGTCTGACAAGTGGGACGAGCCGCTAATTGAGCTCTCCCCCATTAAACTGTAAATTTATCACAACTAATATCCCAATTTCTTCTTGAAGTCGAATCTCTGGGGCAAGAACGACAAATATGAAAATGTCCGACTTCCTCTCTGTCGCAGCCTGAATTAGTGTCTGACTTGATGTTCTCTGTTTTAAAGTACAAGATTTTGCACACAGATTCTCTCAAATGCTCCATGCAGTTTTTGTCTTTCATTTATGTGTGACGTTTGCAGAGCTGACCTTTGTTTTTAGGTTCTGGAAATTACCCTCAGGCCTATTTTTATATGACATATACTATACTTAAGAACTATTTATATGACAACAGGCCTGAAGGGATTTAAAAAAAAACAAACAAAGAAAGTCAAAGTTTTCCAAACCATTTTTGTTTTCTAGTGTCTGGAAAATCCCACGATTACAAACTTTTTATTCCGTTACACTTGGTGAACATTTTTAACCATACTCTATACCAATATTACAATGTCTAACAAACTTACATTCTGCTTCCCCCCCATCTTCCCTGTAATTGTGGCTGCAGCAACAATATCAAGTTCCTACTTTGGGCGGACATGTTGGAATCCTTCAAACGAGGAAGTTTTCTTTGGTTACAGAAATATTTGAAATCTGAATCTCGGTTTTCTCCTTTGCCAGCAGAAAAGGTTTTACTAAAGCAAACCAGTTGCTAATATCTCCTCTTCCTCTTCTTCTTTTTTTCCACTTGTCCACAAGGGGACATGTTGAGATTGCGGACGGTGCTGGAAGCCATTCAGAAAAACATCCACTCTTCTTCCCTCATCTTCAAACTGGCCCAGGATGCCTTTAAGATCGCCACGCCCGCTGACAGTCCGCCGGATATCACCCTGCTCAATGTGGCGTTGGAGTTGGGGCTGCAGGTACCGAGCGTGTGTGTGTGGGTGTGAGAGTGAGAGAGAGGAAGGGAGGCTGTAATTATCACAGTTCTGCCGCAGCAAGAGTTTCCTTTGAATAGACTTTCAAAACTCTACCCTACAAATTGGCATCCCACACAGAGTTAACGCTGTTGACTAGAAGAACCCACTTAATGGAGGAATCTTTCCACAGAGAAACGTAACAGATTAGCATCCTAAAAATGTCCTTTACAGCTGAAACATTAATCAATGGAGAAATTAAAAATAACCTCAATGAAGTAAAATGCAGCAAAAGTAAAGTTAAATATGGAGCTAAGAGGTGTTGAGCTATTTTCCTCATTGTCACATGAGCTGCTATGAACAAAATTATAGTGCATGTTCAATAATAACCTGTAAATATGTTTAAAAGTGACCTACTGCACTGATTGTTGAAGCATTATTTTTGCGGTGTAATGTTACGAATCAAAATGTTTTCATACTTAATTTAGTTTTCCTTATGTAGGAAATATTTATCAATTTCTTGAATTTCTAAGCCCTTAGATGCCTGATAAGGATTTAAAAGAAGCTGTTTTTGCCACAAAATAAATAAAAATACAAAATTTGATGATTTTTAACATTTTATTTATTACAAAATCTTTATTTTTCGTCTTTTTGTTATTTCTTTCACTAAAACGTTTAACACTCATTTATTTACTTACTACATTGCGTCTTGTTCATTATGTTGTAATTTACACCTTAAATATAAAGGTTTTTACTACTTAAAGTTGAGAGCACAGGCTTAAGATGTGGATTTTAAAAATAGTTATTTCATATTTTCCAGCTACCACCACCTTGTTCTTACTCTTTTTGTGTTTTTGCAGGTGATGAGAATGACGCTGTCCACTTTGAATTGGAGAAGGAGAGAAATGGTCCGCTGGCTGGTAACATGCGCCACTGAAGTCGGTATGTTTCACCTTTTTTTTTTTGACACCCCATTGAGACGCAGCAAGCAAAACAGGATTCCATCTCTAATTACAGTCCCTACGGTCTGTCTCGCTTTTCAGCTTTAAGGCTGACTTTCACTTTAATAAAAAAAAAAAAAAGAGAGAGAGAGAGATAATCAAACATATGCTTGGTTCACCACAGGGAGGGATAAACATCAGTTTTCCATAAGGTATTTAATATTTTGATGATAGTGCAGGAGAGAGAGAGAGAGCTGTAACTCTGCTGGTTGACAAAATTTATGCAGAGATTTTAAAGAAACTGCCAGAAGTGCTGTGAAAAGATTAGAGGGAAGCGAGGATAAAGAAACACGACTCAAAAAGTGCAGAGTATGGTTATAAGTTGACACAATCTGACTTATAGGGTCAAACAAAGCTGGCAGCTTCAGCAATGGTGACTCTCTGAGAAACCAGTAACCTGCCCAGTGTCTAGATCAACGTTTAGGTCAAACTGTGTAAAACTTGAATTCGTATGCTCAAGAAGTTTTACAAGATATTTAAAGTCTGTCCATTCTAGGAACAAGGGTTAAATTTATTCTACTTTACTGTGGATGTTACAAAAATGAATGAAAGTCATCCAGTGTGTTTTTGAGTTAACGGTACAAACAAGGCAAAAAAAATAAAATAAGACAACAAACAATGCTCAGCCTGGTGGGGGCGCAAGTAAAACCTGGAGGCCCGCCAGGCTGATAATATGCTGCGGGAGACCCTGAAGAAATCTGGATTGCTTTTAGTGTGTCTTAAGTGTGAAATTTAAACATTTCATCAAATAAATACCAGGTGGCAAAAGGCTCTTGTTTGGACGTTTGTGAATAATTCTGGTAGTAAAATTATTAGTGGCAAGGATTCTGCATAAAAGTTCACACTAAATGATGACTAAGTCATCGTGTTTGTTTTCCTTCCCTTGCCATCTTTGAAGAACTAGCAAAGCACTGAGTGTCCAATCCCATCTGTCTCTCCCGTCAGGTCTGCGGGCATTAGTGAGCATCTTGCAGAGCTGGTACACTCTGTTCACGCCGACGGAGGCCACCAGCATCGTGGCGGCCACCGTCATGTCCCACAACACCATCTTGCGCCTCAGCCTGGACTACCCGCAGCGGGAGGAGCTGGCCAGCTGCGCGCGGACACTGGCGCTGCAGTGCGCCATGAAAGACCCTCAGAACTGCGCCCTGTCTGCTCTGACGCTCTGCGAGAAGGACCACATTGCCTTCGAGACGGCCTACCAGATTGTGATCGACGCCGCCTCCACGGGCATGACGTACTCGCAGCTGTTCACCATCGCGCGCTACATGGAGCACCGAGGGTATCCGCTCCGGTCGTTCAAGCTGGCGTCTCTCGCCATGACTCACCTCAACCTAGCCTACAACCAGGACACGCACCCGGCCATTAACGACGTGCTCTGGGCCTGCGCGCTCAGCCACTCCTTGGGGAAAAACGAACTCGCAGCCATCATCCCGCTGGTGGTGAAGAGTGTGCACTGTGCCACGGTGCTGTCCGACATCTTGCGGCGGTGCACCATGACGGCGCCGGGACTGGCCGGCATCCCCGGGCGAAGGAACTCTGGGAAGCTCATGTCAACGGACAAGGCGCCGCTACGACAGCTTCTGGACGCCACCATCTCGGCGTACATCAACACCACGCACTCTCGACTGACGCACATCAGTCCGCGGCACTACGGGGAGTTCATAGAGTTCCTCAGCAAAGCACGGGAAACTTTCCTTTTGGCACAGGACGGCCATATTCAGTTCGCCCAGTTCATAGACAACCTGAAACAGATCTACAAGGGCAAAAAGAAACTGATGATGTTGGTCAGGGAGCGCTTCGGCTGACCTTTACCCTGCCTCAGAGACCTTCTATTTGGGAAGTAGTTAAACTTATTGGTTTATTTAATTTTTTTTGTAATTATTATTATTTTGTTTTTGGATTTTTACTTCTGTATGTTGAGCCATTTCTTGACCAAGTCTTACGTTTTCGTTGTGTTTCGTTTCTTGAATGTGAACCAAAAAGTGTTCGCTGTACTCGCTCTACGTCAACCGTTGCTTCAAAAGTCAGGACCTAAAGTGTCGCAGACGTAACAAGGAATCAAACTCAACCAATTAATATTTTTGAAATGATCAGAACATTAAAAGAATGTTATTATAAAAGCAAAAGAAATGTTTGCTTCCTGGTGGCTTGTGGCCATTTTGGATTGGGTGTGTGTGAAGATTTGGCTTCTCAAAGTGAAGGGAACTTCATACAGTGGTTGAAAACGCACAGTGTTAAGGTCATACCTCGACTGTCGGCTTTAACTCCTCTGTTAGGAACTGCCTCTCGTTTCATTCAGGGCTTCTTAGAGCGGAGAGGACAGATAACACGGCTACCTGTTCTCACTAGTTGAACATTTAAATACCTTCACCTGCTGCGTGGTGAGGGTGACGCTTTACAGAGTGCATGTTTTGAGGGTGACGTTCCGGCTGCTTTCGTTCCTAGTTTATCCTTCACGTGTACATCACTATATTCTTGTATACACTGTATGCTTCGTGTCATCCTGTTGGCGACATAAGATGCCATGTTTGATGAGGTGAACGCGTTCCTCGTGTCCTGGGATGCCACTTCCCTGCTAACTCTGCTGTTTGTGGCCAAAGCTTTGAAAAGCGCAAAGCGTCACCGCTAACATCAACATTCAGTCGACGACTTAATTCAGGTATGTGTTTTAGTTTCATCACTCGGTGACATTAAGCCGGCGATCTTTGTGTTTCGTTGCGAAACTTTGACAACAATTTTGGACCTGGAACTTGGTCGTAAGTCAGTTTGTCACCTGAATCCCTTTTCCATCACAAGAACATTGGCTAAAACTGAGAATTTTACCCACTTGTATTGCTTAAGCGTAGCCGCTGGGCGTAGTTTGAACATTTGCAGCCAAGAAGAACTGCTTAAGTAGTTATACAGTTTTTACTATAGTTTCACCGGGGCATTAATGTGGCAAAATCTTCAAACACTCTATTGTTTAAGAAGAAGTCAACTCATTTTTCTGTTCTTGACTGGTTGGTTTTTTTACAGTGTTTAGCGCCACCCTTTGAGGGATGGTTGTATTGTCGCTGTCGCCACACTCAGGTATCAGTCACACAGACTAGTGAGGAAATTTACATCACCTTGGTTTGAAAATTTAGTGGACAGTAAGGTATCAGACTGTAAGCCTGATTGTTAGTACTATTGTTACTACAACTTTTTAATGCTAATAGTAGCATTTAGCTAAATCCTTTGCCTCTAGTTAGTCCTCCTACATTAACCATTTGAAAAAATTGTTTGCTAGTTAACAAAATTAACAAAATTGTTTTAATCAGTTATTGTGTAATTACACAATAATTACTGTAATTACTTACAGTAAACTTAAATAGACACTTAAAAAGTATCTATTGCTACCCGTTTTCCCGCCAAAATGAATAATTTGCTACTTGACAAAATTGAGGGTTTTTTTTAATTTTGGTTTTTCAAAAGAAGAATTTTTTTTTAAAGTATCAAGTGAACATCTGAAAGTGAGTGCTAAGACTCCTCCAAGGTCATTTTTTAAAGAAAAAAAAATTAGCATATTTTTGCTACTTGTACATTAGCTACCAACCTTTATGTGACGCACCATTAAAACTTAATTTTTGAAAATTGACTAAAAAACAAAAGGCGTGATTTAAATCTACCTTTTGGTAGACGGCCAATATAGCATATATTCGCTCAAAAAAATTCCCCAACCTTATGTTCTGACACATTTCACATCCAGGTTTGATATTAAAATTGAAAAGATGGCTGTGTAAAATTGTTAGGGCTAAATAACCATAAAATTTGTTCTGTTTTTTTTTTGTTCTTGTGATGGAAAAATCTGTGAACCTTCCTGTGAATACTACTGGTTTGTATCATTCTTTACTGTGAAGACGAGTGGCCTTTTCCCCCCCAAAGGTTTCAGAGATGCACAGTGAACCACACGAAAATTACTGTATTTTGTCGCAACTTGATGCGTTTGCTGTAAGTATTCGAGACCGCGCGGCTCGGCACGGGAGGTTCCCTTCTCCATGGTCCGCTGTCTGACCCGGCGGCAAAATGTCATCTCCAATGGCCGTCTAAACAAGAGCTTAAGTCTTTAACTGATCCGACTAAATGTACAAGCACTTCACACAGTTACCTCTTCAGTACGTTCCTGCCTGCTTCAGCATTTATTTATTGATAGTTTTGTGACTTTTTTTAAATTATTTTTTTCTAATCACTGAGTTTGAAATGGCAGACACACAGAATGAGAACCAGACTGTATTTAAATAAAAGAGGCTACACGAGTCGAAGGGTTCTGGAACAGAGGGACATTTTTAATTTTTTTTTTTTCCTATCTGCTTCGACATTCCATAAGAGCAAACTTTTACGAACTGTACCCGGGTAAGTCGCCTTTTTCAGATCAGGAGAAAAGCAGATAGACGAATGGGGGGAGGGGGTAAACTGAGGAGAAAATAGAAAGGCTAAACTCAGTTCTCAGGGACATCACTTAAAGAAACAAAAACAAAAAGTAGTAGCATTAAGCATTTAAGATATTGTAAATAATAAAGTGTCAATTGAGAAAATTGTAAAGTTCTAATTATTTATAATGAGTATGTCATGTGTTTTTTTTTTCTGTTTCTTTTCGGCGGGGTGTACTTGAACTGTTCTGCGTGGGGGAAATTTGACGCAGTTTCTTTTGTAAGAGCAAAGATTTCAAGGCATTTCTCAGGTGCTCCTGTGTACTTTTGTTTCTTTCTTTGGTTTTTGCTTAAAAAAAAAAAAAAAAAAAATTCATTTTTATTCAGTTTGCAATGACAAAACAGAAGAAAAAAAAAATCTGTTTTCCAAGAAGAAAGCAAGTTTTTTTTAAGAGTTGGGAAGACTGAGGGAGGCATACATTTGTAAACTGATTTGTACTAAACCTGACTATGCAGAACCACTTTGAGGGTCTCGTCCGGGAATGAAATTGAGGAAATGTGGAGGGCGAGACCTGGTGGGCCGAACCACTATCAGAAAGAAAAAGAAGAAGAAGGAAGGAGGAGGACAGGAGGGAGAAAAGAGGAAGAGCGCTTGCGTTGGGTCGATGTTGCATCTGCTGCAACTTCTTGAGCTTGAGGCGAAGGAGAGAAAAAAAATGAACCAATGGTAGAAAATGCCTTTCTGACCGATCAATGTACAAAGTTCTTTTTATTTTGTGCGTCTTTGTGTTTTTTTACTTTATTTCTATCCTTTGTTATCAAGACCGAAGCCTTCGGTGTCTTCTTGCGTGGTTACTCTGCAGTGAGACGGAATAACACAAACAATTGTATTGGCAGCAGTACCTGATGGCCTGTTTCATTCATAATACCATTTTTTTTTTAAAAAAGAAAAAAATTTTCTTCTCAGAGTTGACGTTTTTTTTTTTTTTTTACATTACCGCCGTTTACTTGTTCTTGTCCCCATGCGGTTGGATGTCTCTTCTGTCCATCTACGATGTGAAGCTGTGCGCCGCGGCGTTTTCCCTCCGTCGTCCTGCAGCACGCACACACACGCACGGCCAGCTTATGCAAAAATAAAAGATGCGAGGCTTTGACATCGCAACGTTAGCAGATTTTCGAAAAAGGTCCACAGGCGACACCACTTCACCAACTGCGTAACCCGGAACCAACTCCTGAGGGTTCTGTTTAAGTTTTACCCCCTTATCCCTCGTCTTTTCTTTTGTTTGTAGGAGGTCACCGTTTGCTTGTAGAGACGTAGTTCGCCTCCCCGTTTTGTTTCCGTTTCAGATCCATTCTGAACTTAAGGGATAATTGAAAGTGTTTGTTGCCTCTTTGTGCTACTGATTTTTGAAAAGGTATTTCCAGTATTTGTTGCCACAGAAGTATCATAGCTTATCACTTTTTTTTTTTGTACCTTTTTTTTTTTTTTTTTTGGTGCGACTTCTTGAGCTACTGTCTATAAAGCAAGATTTTATTACTATTTATGTAACGCTACTACCATTTTATATTGATTTGTGTTGAGATCTCAGTGCTTTTCTATGAATAAAGTGTGAAACACATGACAATGGTTGGAATTTTGTCAAGAAATTGAGCACAAAGTTAAACCCTAATTCTAGAGTAGGCCTTTAGCCTGAATTTATTCACAATTATTTGAAAAATAAAATTTGGTTTAGCTGTCAAGCTAGCTTTTAAAGTGGGTTTGATGCATTTAATTTAATTTTGACATTTTTCAGTCTGGCTGCAGATCAAAGTTTTATTTGTATTATGAAACAGAGCGTTGGAGCTTAATTACAACATTCGGTGCAATTATTACTGTTCTATCGTCACATTATTTAAGATGCAGCAAAGTTACACGTGGATGTAGTTCATGTTCTGATCACCAAACTGACCGGACGAATGTGTACATGTATTATTAAACAGCATATAAGCTGCTTTATTAATAAGACAGGAAGGTATTAGGAAAATCTTCAATTAAACAGGCAGCATTTTGTGTTTTCCTGCCATTTTATAGCACAATCAAGTAACTATTACCTTCAGTTGTGATAGAAATCCTGTATTTATCAAATATGTCTTGAAAGAAATTAACTAATTGAAATTGGGTCTCTGACTCTTTCTGAAACTCCGCCTCCAGGAAGTCATCACAACCTGGCTCCTCCCCTCGTCCTACTGGTCAAAAATGACCCGCCCTAACAAAAGCCCCAAAATAAAGCAAATTAATTGAATTTGAAATCCAAAATCTACTTTGCATGATGAAGCAATGTTATTTATTAATTCAACTCAATTTAATTAATTTTTTCATGTATTTTTTTGTTACACAACACAAAAAAACAATCAACAGTATGACAGTTTTCTTTTAACGACAAACCAACTGTCATAAGTTTTCTTTTACAGTTATTTGTTATTGCAATTATACCAATGTCAAGTAATTACGTCTGTATTAGCTACACTGAAACTATGCTTTTATACTGTTTAGGACGTCAATTATGAAAATACTTTTCTCACAACATCCTTCAACGTGAAATGTTCAACATAAGAACATCTTCAACATAAGATGTTGACCATAAGATGTTCAAAATCTTATGTTTAACATCCTGCAAAATCATATAAGTTGCTCAACATCTTGTGTCATGATGTATGTGTGAACATGTTGGACAGTGAAACATCTACTCAAGGCTTCAGCAAGGAATCAACTAGTGGTACTTTGATTCTGAATTTGTTCTTATTATGTCAGATTGTTTCTTGTTGTGTTTGGGAGCTTGTGTGATGTGAGGGGTTAGCTGCAGCTGCAGGTCAAATACAAGTTCAATTCATACATGGCTGCTGTGAAACGTGGGAGCTGGGCGACCGCGGCGCCAGGTCCACCCAGGCGTTGTCCCGCGTCTGAATGGTTGCCACGGGAGATTCGAGGATTTCTCAAACATGCGTGAACGAATCAAGGCAACACCCCAGGTATGTTTATGATGATGGATACATTTTACAAATCTAAATGAACCGTTTTATTTTGAATGCTAATGAAATGAAGCTAAATTGTATTTCTATTTACAGTTTTTCTAAAAGGAAATGAGCTGCACCGTGGCATGAGGCTAGCTGAACTCTCTGCATAGATGAAAGTCTTGTTCCATTGGTGCCGCTCTGTTGTAGATATTTTATGCTACATTAAAATTGCTAAAAGCACCCTATCTTGTTACCGTTCATAATTAAAAGCCATTTTTACTAAATTTTAAAGGAGCCACAGATTTCAGACCCTTGGACTAGGCCGCTCCAAGCCCTTCCTTTTGGTTTTTGAGTCATTCAGAATTAGACTTTCTGCTCTACCTAAACCTTTAGTCTACACAGGTTGGCGCTACTAACTAATGGTGACAACTAGAATGTCCCACAGCACTTTACCTTTTTTGCTGTGTCTGTACTTAGTTTACCGCGAGTTACACGCTTATTAAAAGCCAATAAGTCCAGGCTGTTTTTCTCTATCAGTCCAGTATTAGTCATTCGGATAGAAATGTATTTCGCTTCCTCTCCTCTTTGCGTTTCTGCCCATCCAACCAGCCCAGAATTAGTGATAAATGGAGCTCGTGCCGCCTTATATAGCTCCATCAATCTCTCGCTCATTTGTCTCTAATCAGAATATTTTTCCTCTATGCCCTCCTTCACCGCTTCATTCTCATTCATTACAGATTTCTGCAGAGCCATCTCACCAGACAATCAGGCTATCAGAAAGTGCAAAGAGTGCTTGTGTGTTGGATTGTAAATCTAGATTGATTGGCTGATGATAAATGAGCAGATTTATATTAATTATCCAGACAGATAGATGGAGGACTGATTGCTATGTGCTCAATCTTTTTCTCCCCCAATCTGCCTCCACCTCTCTCCTTCTTCAGCTTGTGCAGACAAAACCACTAAGGACTTTCTCTCTCTCTCTCTCTCTCTCTCTCTCTCTCTCTCACAAACACACACACACCTGCAAACTACGTAAATCGAGAGACTGGGGAGTTTTCAGCAACCTCTTTTTGTCCTTTGCTGAAACATCCCTCATGCTTTTGGACTCAACACTGTGGCAATCCCTTCCACTAGACATGTCGTGTGACCCTCAAAAAACGCCGCCGATATTAACAAACCGCAGCCCGTTCTTCAGTATATTTCAAATTATGAGTATTTACTCGACTATGCTGATAGTTTGCACACGCCACTAAATTATACACCATCTTTCTTTTTGAACTGATTGAGGCGAGCTGTGATCGAAACACTCAGAACAGCTGCATGGTGCGGCAGGCAGCTGTCCGTTACTGATACTCCTAAATTATTTGGCCGTTTCTCTTTTCTTTAGGAGGACCAGGTGCGGTGGTAGGCTGGTCGGTATCCTCTTCCCATTTTACTGCTTCTACATCCACTCTGAGGACGGAACACTCACCTGCTTCCCAGTACATTCCACCAACATCTGCCCTGATGCTAGTGCTTCACCTGCCAGTGGTCACACTGTTACGTCTGATCTGTGTTTTTCCATCTGACTGATCTTCTGTCTTGCATGGGACAGTGATAGTCCTCTTGAAGATGACTCTTCAAGAGTGAAGAGGAATAGAACAGCAGTAAATTTGGTGAAAACCGACATCAGCACTGCGACGCCGACATCAACAAATCCCAGCTAGGTGCTGTTATTCAAGCTGCTAACCATTCGCAGGCTTGCAGGTGACAAGCTGCTGTTCGTGGCAACATGGCAGACTTGCCAGGAATAGAAAGGCGTCGTCGGCAAAGAAGGCCAGTCACAGCCGTCAGGATCTGAATCGGTGCAAAGCATCTCAGGGTCCAGCTTAGACTGAAGCCAGAGTTTCACTCCCTGCTTCTGCCCACCCCACTGCTCTCCTCCACACAACCACCACAGTTAATAATGCCTATCAGTCTCTGTCACTGTGGGCTGTGTACGTTCGTTCATGCATGTGGTCGTTGAAAGATGGGGTGTGTGTGCGTGTGTGTGTGTGTGTTTGGAGGGGGTGGTCACTGATAAAGCGCTGATAGTGTCCATCCATGACAGATGATGTACAGCTTGCTGTCTCTGCAGGCAGATTGGATTTTCAGGCCTGCTGATTTGCTGAGAGATGGAGCCTGGACCTCCTTCAAAGACACCCACCCACCCCCACATACACACACACACATGCATACGGAGGCACACATCCACCTGTTCATTCACTGTGCACAAACTAAGCACATAAAAGCCCACACACAACAACGCCAAAGCACACAATGAGATGATTTGTGCACATGTAGACATTCAGAGCCACAAACACGAGCAGGAACACACACCGAAAACACACACACACACACCCCCACACACTTATATATTATTCTCCTGCCAAAGCCTTTAAAGGCAACCATGTGGAAATTGATCTCCATTTCTAAAGAGCACAGATTCATTGTTACAACCTTCTCACTGTCTCTCTCTCTCTCTCACCCCCCCCCCCCCCACACACACACACACACACACGTGCACCCCGTCACTTTATTCCCAGGTGGCCCACTGACACACAGCCGCAGCCTCTTCAGTCTTACCTGTCGGTGATTTTTGTTCATTTGTCTTCGCTATTTATGTGAACCCACAACAAAAGCTTTGTGTGTGTTCAGTTTGTGTGGGCGTGTTTGAGCGAGTGTGTACTTGTTTATTGTACTACAACACACAAAGGACAAGGATGAATATAAAAAAAAAACGCTGTTTCTTTTTTTTTATTCTCCTCTTCAGCTGCTTTGAGCTTTGTGTAGTTTTGTAAATATTAATAACGCTCACTGCGGTGGGGTCTTTTTAATACGTGGAGGTTCTGGAGTTCTACATTTCCATTTTACGCCAAAGCTGCTCGGCAGCGACACAGACAAAGGATCAGAAAGCGCTTCCGCGTGGACGCCGCTCCGCGTAAAGCGTATTTCGATCCACAACGTCAGCGATATTCCGCTAATGTTGGAAAAAGTGCAAGTTTGTGACCCTAACCGCAATTAAAATCAGGTGGTGAATTACAAAAACACGCCGCGCCTTCCTCCTCCCACCGCTTCCGGTCGTCTCCTTCATCTTTTCCGCCAGTAGCAACATCTGGTCGTTGGTGTACGGAAGAGGATTAGGGCCACTGAAAAAAAATCAATAAAAAAATTCTGACATTAAAGTCAGAATTCTTTTTTTTAGTTGTTTTTTTCGGTGGCCCTAATCCTCTTCCGTACGATCGCACGATTCGTGTGATGCAAAAAAAAAAAAAAAGAAAAGAAAAGTGTTTCCGTCACAGTTTTGTGCAATGCACTCATTTCAATATGGCCGAAAAACCACCTGGTCCTGGCAAAAAGCATGAGTTCTTTTTTTTTTTTTTCTCCATATTTGCCATGTTTCCATTAAGCAAATTTATTTTCCTAACTCCAAATTTACGCAACTATGTGGTCAATGGAAACGCAGCTGTTGTCCCCCTGCAGCAGTCTGCAGGTACAGCTTTAGGGCCGCGACGTTTTGATGCTTGACGACTGTGGTAAGGACCCCTTAACTTAACCACTAGGTTGAAAACCACAATGGTACGCTGGTAGTGAGCTCCATTTGAATACATCATAATTTCCCCGCCAGTCAACCGTCAGTAGGGCTATAAATAAACCAGAAAGACTCTCCCCCTATGAGTACCCAACCGTATACCCTACATCTAACCATTACTGGTGTGAGAGCACATCAGGGCTGCTGCGTTGGTACCTGTAACACACTGGATTCATCTTCTTTGAAGTGTGTGTAGTTTTACCAGAAGTGTTGACGCTTCAGGTTCGAGAAGGATCAGTGGACTCCGCGCCTGAGGCACTGGCCGTCACACAGACGCTTTGAGTTTTGGTTAATACTTAAACTGTGTTGGGTTAAACTGAGTTACCTTTGATTAGACGAGTTAAGGCCACCACTGGAACTTGAATTAGAACCATGTACTTTAGCCAGAGAAGACTCAGTTTGAGTGTTTTAGCCCAGCATGGTAGAGGATCCGTCATGCAGTGGGCCTGTTTCCCTTTCAAGGCCATGGGAACCTTGTTGGACAACAATGTTACTTTACACAATATATGATTAAATAAAAATATATATATACTTTTGGATGCAGCCAGAAAACTGGAGATGGGTCATTTATTGTATCTGAGCGGGATAAAGACCCAAAACCAACCAGTCAGTCACCAGACCTAAAATCAGAGGATCCAGGACTCTGGAGGATCTGGAGAGATGCTCTGGATCGAGGTTGGATTTTAGTGTTAATTTCAGATTAATTTTGAGATTACACTGCTACAGTAAAGCAGAACAGTCCTCATGGTTCAGTATGAGTCTTAACAGGTGTGCCAACATCTTGGAAAATATACATATTTATAGTCAATAAAAAGTATTTAATTACAAAGAGATTTTTAATGACGGAGCAAAAACACACGTGCAAACACCATGAAGTATCTGGTTAGGAATAAAACTTTAAAAAGAACGAGTCGTGTGGAACCAGAGGTGGATTCATCTTTTTTTATCATAAAACGTAAGGAAAAACAAGTATGAGCAAATGAAAACTCCATGAACACTGATGTTCATGGACTCGCATGTATGTCTGGTAATTACAACCGTTTACAAATTAACGTGGAAAAAAAGATTATATATACATAAAATAACTTTAAATGGTTAAAATCTCAGATAATATGCTGAAAGCGAACTGACTACATTTCAGGCCCAATACATGTTTATATATTTTTCTTATCCCTGCCGGATTGGACGAATGAAAAATACACAAAGCTACACGTCGTCACACAGAAACGGTGCGCTTCATTACTGTAATCATAACAGAGGCTCAGAGAGGAGATCAGTTAATCCAAAATTCAGTTTGGCTCCGGGACACAGCTAAAGAACGGCAGATAAGCAGATTCCTTTAAATCCGTTTGTTTATGTGCTGCTGCTGATTTTGTTGGTTTTTTTGGACAAATCTGGGGAACATCACGTCACCGGACGGGGGGTGGGGAGTCTGCAGTCCCATCCTGGGCAGTAAACACCGTTGATTCTTAGTGATTACTTTTTGATCGTTTTCTGTCTCGTTTGTTTCCTTTTTGACTGGGTGTTTAATTTCTCCACCAGTTTGATCTGTTCTTTCTAGTTATGTAAACCTTGAGCTGCGACATTAGCAGTGATGTTCTTCACTTAGACTCTGCAGATTTTGAGATATGGTTCAACATCTTCATGGATTATGTTTAAGCCTTAAGAGGTGGAATTTATGGACCCAACTTCCTCAATCCTGGCTTTAAAAAGTATTATTTGGGGGAATAAATGGGCCTGTCACAATAAATCAATTAATCATTCAATCAGAAAATCATTTTCATTTGCTTGATTTATCATTTTTCTCTTTTTACCAAAAACTGACTGATAAAAGTCTCCAGTCTGGTGCTTTGGTCTCAACTAGACTCTTGTTTTGAAAGCTAGTTTTGTTTACAATCTTCATAATTCATGTTTGTTGTTTCTGATGTTTGTTTTGGGTTTTTAAGATGTCTTCCGTTCCAGTGTTTAAATGTTCATTAGAATTTAAAGTTTACAGTGTGTTCTTGCATTATTGTGCATTATTACTATTATATTACTTGAAAACGGCCTCAAAACAACAACATTATCATATATTGCAATTCGTTCCGGGACAATTTATTGTCGAGCAAAATTGGTTATGGTGACGGGTCTAGTGATAAATTAGGATTTAAGACTATATTTGAAGATCTAGAGGGGTGACCTACTTTCAGTGTGACAAACTTTATGTCTAACACTTTGAATAAATGCAGAGGGGTTACTGTTTGGCTGTGACAAAAGATGTGGTTCAAGGTTGTTGTTTTGTTTTTTGTTTTTTTCAAAATCAGGCAGAGAAGTCAATAACTAGAATTAATCCAAATCTAATCCAGGTCAAAAGAGATTATCAGTAGAGGCCCACAGGATCACTGGGCACACTTTCATATCTTAAAGATAAATATATTTAATTGCCCAACAAACCTGTCAGATCGGTGCAGAAACAGTATTTGTAAATCATTCTGCGTAGTTTTCCTCATAAAGAACCAAACTGTGCTACATTTTCCCAATCTGTAAACATTTTCAGGATAAGAACAAGACCAGTGTCTCCATTTCTTCTCGCCATGTAGCCCAGTTTAATGACTGGTTCTGTCTCAATCCACTCTGGAGTAAAAGTCACTGCATGCTTGTGGCCCTAATTACTGTGAAATTAAATTGAAACATGGTTATTAAGAGATGAACATTTAGCTTAGTCCATCATATTTTTTATTTTTATTTTAAGAACATTTGAATTTGCCTGCTTTTCGTTTGTACGTCCCAGCGCCGTCAAACAAATAGCTTGACCCACCTTTTGCAGGCAAGTTCAATCTGTACCATTCTTTGTCATAAGCTGCACAAAATAGTTGCAAGGGAAACAAATTTCCTGGCCTGGTTATGTTTGTGATGGTAGAACAGAAACGGCTTTGCCTGGCAAGCCTCCCAAAACAACGGGTTGGTAGAGATTGGCTCAAGGGTCGCCGTGGAAACTTTGCTGCAGTTCTCTGTCATTTGTTTTGGGTCCTTGTCTAGCCTCGTGGCAAGAGGCCAATAGAAAATGAAGCTCTGTCTCGCATTTATACTCCACAGAAACTGAATGTCACGCGTCATTAATAAATCGACTAAAGTGCATTTCAACAACTTCTGCAGCTCTGAACCGTGCCTCTGCCCCCAAAACATTCTTTAAAAGCTGTGAAACTGTGACGCACTACTTGAGCTGTTTATTTCTGCGGTCCCTTCATTTTAAAGCGTTTCTCAGAGGACTCGGGGACTCGCCGTTTAAAAACAGACTCCCACACCTTCCGGCAGGACACCGTCTCACTCCCTGTCCCAGTTTCGATCGCAGCGACTGTCGCGCCTCTGCCCCATTTTCTTAACCAGGCCTCAGTATTGAATCGCACATAATCAATCAAGCTTTCTTTCTCTCTCTCTCTCTCTTTTTTTTATTATTCTTTCCTTTTTCATCCCAACTATGGAATATGCTTCGTTTGCCTCAAGGCAGTGGGCAATTTTCTCTTCTCTCACACACACAAGATCGAAATGATAAATTAAGGTTCAAATTGTTTGGTGAAATGTCTCTTAGCTTCATGTTTGATCGCTCTATTCATCGGGAAGAATGGAACTCATTTAAGTTGGTTTCCAAACACAAACCCATCTTTTAAGCCATTCTAAACTCTAATGTTAGGAAGCCGACTGTGGCTCTTAGGGGACGGTGTTCTGCATGTTTTAAAACTCACACCACCATCATCCAGGCTGCGATGGGCTTAAAGCCTTGGTGGTCCCTGGGATGTTTTTAACACCTTCACCATCTTCCTTTCATGGGACGTGAATGGTTTGGTTCAGATGGTTCAACACGGATGTGGTTGGGTGTTACGAAATGAAATTGTCTAATAAAAGTTGGGTGCATGTTGAGAAACCAACCGGTGGAAATGAGCTCTACCACTTCTGTGCTGAGTTTCTAAAGGGCTGCATACAAACTGTGGTGCGAAAAAGTGTTTGCCCCCCTTGCTGATTTTTCTTTCTTTCTTTTTTTTTTCATCTTTAATACGGAAGAGGATTAGGGTCACCGAAAAAAATAAAATAAAATTCTGATTAAAGTCAGAATTCTGAGATTAAAGTCAGAATTCTGAGATTTAAGTCAGAATTCTGAGACTTTAATCTCAGAAAGTCTGAGATTAAAGAAAGTCTCAGATTTTCTTTAAAAATCTGAGACTAATTCTGAGTCAGAATTAATCTCAGAATTCTGACTCAGAATTCTCAGTCAGAATTCTGACTTTAAAGTCAGAATTCTTTTTCGGTGGCCCTAATCCTCTTCAGTAGTTTAAGAACGTCAAGCCAATTTAAATATTACTCAAAGACGACACAAGTAAATAAAAAAAATTGGAGTATTTACATAAATGGGATTATTCAGGGGGAAAAAATTAAACCAACATGGTTATGAAAAAGTGGTTAGAGATGAAAGACATGTTTTAACAAAATGTAGATTTGGATTTTTTTCCCCCTCCCATAATAATAGACATAGTGATATAAACACTGTATTTTGTGTTTACCTGTGTTGTCTTTCACTAATACATAAATTGGTTTAATGTTCTGAAGCAGTTGTGAAAAATACACAAAACAAATCAATAAGGGCTTAAACACCATTTCACACTATATTAGAGCCTCAACGTTTTATTTTGTATCTGTGTGAATTAAAGACAATTCAAAACTAATAAGATTTCTTATTGGTGGCATATGTGGCATTTTCACATTAGATTATCATGGAGTGATATAATAAAATGCCATTTTTCAGGGAAATGAGTCGATAATGATGAAGCATCCTTATATTCTTAAGCACCATCTTGTAGTGCAACAAACATCTAATAAAACTAATCGCAAACTTTTTTTTTTCAATGTACTCTCGTTAATATTCAACGAGGGAATGTGCTCAGACAGGGTGCTGCATTTACCCCCCACCCCCAAAAATGCAAAATGTTTCTTTAAAGCAAAAACCCTTTTAAGCAAATCACCCGTTTTTAAATCCGCGTTTGTTTTTTCCTTTATCAGCTTTTCAAACGGTACCACGTTGCCTGACGACAAGCTAAGTTGTAGATTCCAATTGTATTTAGATTTGTTTTTTTTTATGAATGTATTTGTTAGTGCCAGACTAACATTGCTGGGATAAATACTAAAATCTTAAAACCCATCATCCGAGGTGCTTTAGACCTGCCGAACAGATCGAATGCGATCGCTAATATGATGCTGCAGCACTTAAGATGAGCTCTACATGCACGTCTACTTGCTAAAAATCACGCGATTGCTTTTCAATCCAAAACACATAATCCACTCCTGATTCAGATAAACGCATCGCGGCTGAAGAGAAAAACAGCTCATCTCAGAGAAGCAGCATGTTTATCCTAAAAAGCTGCACAAAATGGGAATGTGGTGTTTTTTTGTTTTTCTATCCCAATGTAAAACAGACAAAGTCGTTTCGGGTGATAATCTGTATTCAAAAGCACATACATGATTTTCTATTAAATAATGCATTCTGTTCTACGTCATCAGCAACATACATCCTCTATTCCTGTCGTCATTTTTGTTTGATCAGAAGCTTGGAGTGCTGGTGCACGGCGTCGACGAAGGCGCCGACGTTCTCCGGGTCCATGTCGGGGTACAGGCCGTGGCCGAGGTTGGCGATGTAGCCCCTGGTTCCGAAACCCTCCAGCATCTTCCTCACGATGTCCGAAATCTGTTCCTGAACCAGAGCGACGAGTTAAGCTTTAGGGGATTACTTCTGAGAAGGAATTACTTACACTTACAGTCACATCGGCAAAGTATTTACACCCCTCATACGTTTCTCCCCCGCATAATAACCACAAAATCAAACTATTCTATTAGGATTTAGTTCGAAAGACCAAAACAAAGCAGTGCATAATCGTGAAACATTTTTTACCCATACGAACTGAAATCATATTTAGAGACTACTAATTTGTCTTAAAATAATGCCTTTTTAACAGTTTTGCTTTAGGAATTTTCCCTGCTTAAAGACAAAAAGCATCCCCAAAGCATCATACTGCCACCGCCTTGTCTACCACACATACACATGCACACCCCCCCCACCCACACACACAAGAAACAAAATACTCCAATATTTGTGGTTGTAACGAGATAAAATGTGAAAAAATGGTTTGTTTAGTAACTGGGGGTGAAACATGGCTACAAGTAACGATCATTTTAATAATTGATTATTCTGATGATTAATTGGTTAATCTGATTTTTAAAAACTGGCACATTCTAAAGATTTTTCATTTATCCTCTTAAACTTTTTTTCTACAATATCAGAGATGCAAATAAACTAAATTTAACTCTTATTTTAATAAGAAAAACATTTTATTGCCTGAACTGCAATAATATATTATTCCTTCAGTGAATTTGAAGCTTTATTAAACTTTTAATTAAAAATGTTTGGGTTTTTTTGCACAGTTTTGGTTTATTTACTGCTCTGAATATGTTGATTCTTTTCAGCAAATATCTTTTTCTTTTAAGACTCTATACTCAAGTTAATAATTAATTGATTAGCTGACTATTATTTCAAAAATTAATTCATCACAATTAATTGTTTCAGCCCTTGGGTGAAATTAAACTAAATTTGGCTTTATTAATGATCCAAACTATAAATGGAAAAAATATTCACTATTTTTCAATTTCCAATGAATAAAAGAAAAAAATTCTACTTAATTAACCAAAGCTGTTCATCTGTCAATATGGAAGTGTGAGCAAACAGGAAGTACATGCTACCTTTGGCGCATACAGAGCACAGGGGTCCATGTTTCCCTGCAGGCTGACCTTCCCTCCAGTGCGCTCCCTGAACACAAACACACACACACACAGAACACACACTTGTTAATCCTTTAACCAACAGGTTAAGTATTTGATGAGTGGAGCAGGAAACGCAGATGTTTGTTGACTTAAATCCTGCACCCAGTGACAAACTGAGAGGACGGGGAGAGAGAGAGAGAATCGGGGGCGCGTCAACAGCAAATGGTTAACCAGACCCACCAACGCTGATTTAACTAGACACTTTGGCTTTTAGCTGCCACAAGAGAGGAGGATAGATATAGACACACAGGGTAGTAAGAAGTGGCAGAAGTTTATATAAACTGGATATGTGTGTGTGTGTGTGTTACCTTGCTGATCGGGGATCAATGGTCCAGTCCAAGCTCACCACTTCATAGTGAGACTCAGAAAGCTCCTCTAAGGCGTAGTGAGCATCCTTCGCAAACACAATCTGGAACAGCCAAACAGCAGACACAGCCCAGCTGTGATCAAATGCTGCCACCTACAGGTAATCGTGTGCCACAGCAGTTGGCATCATTTTTATTGATCCCATTAGGGATTAGGTGTTATTTTAGCAACACCATGCCAGTGAGGGAACACAAGCCATCTGAATTTGTTCAAATCGCAGGTTGGAGAATGAATGAATGGGATCACGGCTTTGGAGGGGCTGCTGCCCCTGGTGACTTATCTGCACTTAAATCAGATGCCGTGGACTGATGTGAAAGCATCTTTGGACGAGGCATCTCTCACCATCGGAACATCCTGTCCCTTCTCCTTAAGTCTGTCCTTGACGCGGCGAGCGATGTCTCGCAGGTACGGCAGGGAGAACTCCCTGAACTCCACGGGGCCCAGGATGCCGGCGTGCGACTCGAACACCTGCAGAGCCTGCAGAGCGACAACCCAATGAAAAGGCTTAAGCGAACCTCTGACAAAACAAATGCTTTTCCACGAGCTCCCCCGCATCTCTGCAAATACAGAGAACCTCGGACGGGTAAAATTAGCCGGTTAGTAAATCCTGCCACTCGGTAGCGAGTCAAAGCTGCTCATGATTTCTGAGCAGCAGCTTTCTCTTCCAGCGAATTTCCCCATGTGCATTAGACCTGAGCGTGTAGGCAGAGAGAGGACACTTGTTGAAAGTGGTTGAGTAAGGGCGATATAATGTGAGTCACTGAGTGGGTCATTACATCGAGGGGAAAAAAAAAGAAAAAAAAAGAAAAGCAAAGTTGTATTTTAATAAAACTGGAAGCTTAGATCTAGTTTATCTAGATCTCTAGATGTGTTGAGTCAGGAGGGTTGAACCTAAACGCACAGAACACCTCTGAAGATTTTTATTATTTTAGGGGAACTTTTTTTGAAATGCGTGTTAAATTAGATTAACATTAGATTTTGATTTTGTCACACGCAGTTACACACAGCACAGTGAAGTGTGTTGTGGGTAGAGCTGTTGCAATAAATCAATTAATCGAGTGATAAATTAACATGATTTTATTGATCTCAACTAGCCCGTTATTGGAGGACAGTTTTGCTTACAGAGACTTTATGATTTCTTTTGTTGTTTGTTGTTTTTTATTTAATTATTTAGATGTTTAAATCTTCATTGGAATTTTAAGTTTACTGATCTTTGTGAACGTGTTCTTGCATTATTACACCATTACCAACATATCACTTAAAGGGTCTCAAAACAGCAACATTATGGTTTGTCGCAATAACTTCTGGGACAATTTATCGTTATTGTGACAGGCTTAGTTGCGGGGGGAAGAAAAGGAAAACGCAAAAAGAAAGCAGAAGTTTCACACAACACATAAGTAATAATAAAAAGATAACTATGAATAATACAATGTTACATTCATGCTCACGTTGTGTCGGTCTAATAAAGAAAATCCCAATAAAATATGTTGAAGTGTGGCTGTAAGAGGCCAAAACGTAAAAGTTTAAAGGGATGTAACTACCTCTTTATACACTTACACTTCTAAAGAAAAAAAGTATAATTATATTACTAGAATGACACAACTACCAAATGACTCACGGTAACTTCTGTTTCAGGGCTGTTTTTTGTGGTGTGTGTGTTTTTTTTTTCTTTTAGGAAATCAAAAGGAAAATGCTGAATCAGATGTATTTCCTGCTGATGCTAAGGAAAACCCGTCTCCCTGTGGACTGTAGGCGGGAGCTGGAGCAAATCAGCAAATCAACATCCATCTTCACAAGTGGCATCCTCCGCTGCCCTGCGTAGCATGAAGTGCATTTCAAGTGGCAACACATTTCTAAATGCGTTCTGAGAACGGAGGGGTTCTGACCTGCGCTCCGGCCGCTACCTGTCCCACCAGGTACTCCACGATCACGTCGGCCAGCATCTTCAGCAGCATGTGGCTGGAGTCTGGGTGGCGGTACAGCCAGCGCTTGGCTTTGGAGTGGGTGGTGGAGCCGCCGCCTTCGATCATGTACGACATCAGGGTCCACTGTGGCGCGACAAAACGGTTAAAACGCTTCTGGGGTTTTCTAGACGTGGACCGACTGACCGCCGGGCGGGTCTGGGTTTCTCTCTCACCGGCGCGCCCGTGAAGCCGATGAGCGGCACTTTCCCTTCGATCTTGTGTCTGGTCAGAGTGATGGCTTTGAAGACGTAGCCCAGCTCTTTGTTGACGTCCACCTTGGCCCGGAGGCGCTGCAGGTCCTCGGGTTCCTTCAGCGGGTCGGTGAACGTCGGACCTTTGCCGGTCAGCATCTGGACTTCCATTCCCATGGCCTGAATTGAAGGGCAAAGACAGAAACGGCTCCATGTTTATGAAGAAACCCAAAAATACAAGTTAGGTGCATCGTCTGGTGTGTAAATAGACTAGTTTTTTTCATTAATACACTAGTTATTCATATTAAAATTGTTGCTAGACTGAAAAGTTAACATATGGAGGATATTCGAGTTCAAATCCAAAACTAACCAAACGCACATCGTACTTCGCCAAATTATGAATACGCCTTGAATCCTCATGCTGCATTAAGCAATAAATCAATTGCATGATAAATTAAGATGAGCTCGATAATTTCCTTCCTGCTTAGTAATATCTCTTAAAGTGTGGTTTTGTTTAGAGACTTCAGAATCCATTCTATTTATGGTTTAGGTTTTACTTATAATTTTTGTTTGTTGCGTTTTATTTTGGATACTTAAAATATCTCACAGTAACAGTGTTGAATGTTCTTCAGAAAACTGAAGTGTATTAGCCTAGGAGAGGACAAACTTGCATTGTTACGCCATTATCAATATATCACTTGAAAATGGTCTCAAAACTACAATATTATCGTTTATCGCCATAATTTCTGAAACAGTTCATCAAACGGAAACATTAGTTGTCATCATGGCAGACCTAATAGATTTAGGTCTCTGTGATTTCACACCTCCATGCAGAGCGTAACAGAAAAATGAAAAAATTAGGTCAATTCTGCACTGAATTTTATTTCGGGGTGTCAAATAAAATAAAATCCAAGTACTTGTGGTGTTTGCTGAAAATGTGCTATATAAATAAAATGACCTTACCTTTTACAAAACACACTGTAAACATGCACCAAATTTCTTTCAGTTCATCAAATATATTTTGCTTGAACCAGACTAGTGGTGTCAGAACGTATCCTCCATTTCCACATGGACACGTTTAATGACCGCGCCTGTTGCTAGGTGACCCACCTGTGGGATGACCAGGATGTCAGAGAAGATGATGGAAGCATCGAAGGGAAAACGCCTCAAAGGCTAGAAGGAGAAAAGCGAATATTTCAAGGTGAATTGGATTAATAGCTTTATTAATCCAAGAAAGCGCTCCACCAAATCAGGCCTTTTGTTTTGTTCTCCCCTAAATCATGTTTGGAGTTTTACCTGCAGGGTGAGCTCACAGCAGTTTTCAGGAGACCTACATGTGTCAAAAAAGTCCTTCCCAGCTCTGATCTCGCGGAACTCTGCAGACAAACATTCAACGGTAGGAAAGGGATTACCGACAGACAAAATGATCCAGTATAAAAAGGAAGAAAAAAAAAAAGATTGCAGGATGTATGATGTCAAACAGTTTTCACAAATAGTCAAGAGCTTTCAGCGTCTTTGTGAGAAGGGTAAAGATCATCAGTACCTGGTAAGTACCTCCCAGCCTGTCTCATGCACCAGACCGGGACGTGTTCGGGTTCTTCTCCTCTCGCCGCTCGCAGGAATGTATCGTTCTTCAGCTCAGGAAAGTCTTTGGGGCTGGACAGAAGAAATATCCAGTTAGAGACGCACAAAGAACCAACGGGTAGATCAGCAGATTTTCAGCTTAATCAGCTGAAGACTTACAAAACAAAAAGTTGGTTTATAGTTCATACGTGAAGTAGGTTCAAAGTTGCCGTTCTTCTTTGTGTTTTGTTTAAACAGGAAGTCAAAGGAAGCAATAGAAAGTTTCTTAAAGGGAAAAAGTTGATGCAATGGAATGAGAAAACGTGTCCTGCTTTATCCATTTGAGCATCTGACACTTTTCTGTTAGGGTTGACCATATTTTGATATATCGCAGGCTGTGAGATGGCAAAACAGAGGAGATAACAGGAAGGCTGAGAGCAAATTTAGCTACTTTAATGTTTTGAGCTTATGGAGCATGCTGGATTTGAAAATACTGGAGGGTTTTGGGGAATCCTGCTGTTTTAATAACGGCAGGATAAACAGTAGTATAATCCTGCCGTTATTACATTACATATGTGAAGCTGGAAAACATTTTTAATTTCATTCTTGCACTGGTGGTGTTTACCATTATTATTCCCTCTGACTCACAGTGGGTGTGTGGACCATTCATCATGAGGCATTGACTTCGACTAAGCTTTTATTTTCTTCCTGTTTTAGATCAGTTAGGATTACCAAAATTATTTATAATCGCCAAATCCCAGAATAACAGGAGACGGCATTAAAATCCAGAGGTTTACATACATTTTATTGCCATCAGATAGAGCAGGATTACATTTTAAAACCGAATGGCTCGGATCACAACGATTCAGATTTAGTTGGTTTAACGAGTTGCTCCAAAATTTCCATGTATTCTTTCTTCCTCACGATACCGTCGCACAACCCACTCAACATGACGCTGCCACCACCGTGCTAAGCAACTGGGATGATGTTCTAAGGTTTAAAAGCCTCTCTGTTTTTCCTTCAACTGTCAGGATGGTCATTAGGAAATCCCAATCTGGCTCTTTATATTTGTTTTGAAGGAATGGCTTCTTCACATCTGAATGGACTTGGTTTGTTCCAGACTTGTTTCCATGTGGGTAACGACACAGCCTTACCAGTTTCAGTCAGTCTTTTCCTTTCATGTAAGGGAATGTAAGCTCCAGTTTGGGAATGGGAGCTTACATTCCCAAATTGTTGAACAACCTAACCTTTAGACAACACACACACACAAACACCCTTTGACAGTGAGAATCCTGAGCTGACCTGCCCTAAGTGAGAATGACAGATAACCCTCTTCTCTTTTCTTATCATCTGCCAGCAGCAGAAGAAAACGGTTGAATGAGGATAGATCCCAACCGCGTAAGAGTCAGAGAAATTCAATACTCAACATTATTCTTAAAAAAATAAGCCTGAGATTAGGATAAGGTGTTTCTGTATATATACAGAAACACGTTATCTGTATATATACAGAAACACGTTATCTGTATATATATATATATATATATATATATATATCTATAATTTTTTTTTTTTTTTTTT
>CAEGAG010018258.1:0-10920 GCA_903067065.1 Brachyrhaphis terrabensis | reverse complement strand
CAAAAGGGGTTTTCCCTTTAAAATGTGCTGGGTGCGGCTTATAATCAGGTGCGCTCTATAGTCCGGAAATTACGGTATATATTTTGGTCCATCTGATGATGTAATGTATAAATATTAAGGTATTGATAATTTGATCAGTCACTTTTTACCAAATACTTTTTAAGTAATTTCTTGGACTTTTAGTTGAGTAAAAACACGTTGAAGTATCACTACTCTTACTTGAGTGAAATCTTTGGGTTCTCTACTGGATCTACGGATCCAATGTCACAGAGAAATTTATTGATCGGTTTGACCAATAATTAATTCTATTTTGATTTTATTTATTGCATTTCAAACAGACATCTGTCTCTTTTGATGTTTGGAATAGTTTTATTTTATATCAATCTTCAATGTAATTCAACATAAACTACTCATGGGCCAAAACTTGAATTAAATTAATTAATCATTAATTTTGACAATGATAAGGTTTGCAACTTATATTGTAAGTTAATTTACTATATAAGGCCATAAAAATGTAGTAATTACATTTTTATGGCCTTATAAAATGGCCATTTTCCTCTTCCTGCCCTTTTTCCACTCGGGTGCAGTACGAGTGTTTTATGAATTAAGGATGAAACTTGTAAAATCCAGTGAATAAACTGATTAGTTCCTAGAATAATAATATGATTATTATAAATCCTCAGTATTTTGCTATCCTGCATCAGACGTTTTCAGGTTTGAATGTCTGGGGAATCAGAGAACTTTAGTGAATCAAAACTAAAACTGGAAACTTGTACTGCAGTCAGAAAAGGTGCTGCAGGTCTGGCTGGAAGTGATCAGACGTTATTCATCTGATGTGATGAAATGTTTTCATGCTGCCAGGCGTTAAACCTCCAGCAGGTTTGTCTTCATGTTTCCACCTCGGAGCGTTTGTCCCTCTCCCTCCTCGTCTTCAGCTCTGCTGTCTGTTCTCTGCAGGCGGCAGAACGTACGATAAGGAGCATGTGGTGGTGATGCCGGAGAACGACGAGAGGCCGAGTCAGCAGTGGGAGATCCAGCTGCTGTAGCCGGAAACCTGCTGCGTCTTTCTGGAGCTGCAGGTTCTCCTGAGTGTTCGGAGACCGGCGGACCGAATCTGAAACGGTTTACAGGCAGCAGGAGGTTCTGTTACCAAAGATACTCCTGGCCTTCTGGTTGTGGTTCCACTGAGCGCCTTTAAATGTTCTGCCTGGATCGCTAGACCAGCAGAACAGGAATGTTTGCTTTCAGTATGTTTATATGTACATGTGTGTGGATGACGCTGCAGCCGGGTTCTTCCCATTTTATTAGCCTCCTACTGTTACATTAACCTGCTTCAACTCTGTTCATATTTGAAATGAAATGCATTCAGTTGGAAGATGTTGTACACCAGGGAAGGGTTTTAAAATGTTCAATAAACAATAAAGCGACTGTTGTTTTGTCAGCTGGTTCTGAAGGAGAGATCATCTGTTTGACTGACTTCCTGGAAAATTTAATTTGAAATAGCATGAGGGGTTATGGGTTAACGTAGTCTGCATTTAGTTTAAAATATCCCGGACAAGCCACCATTTTTTTCTTTGAGTCGCAAAATAAATTGCTAACTGGTCACTTTAAGAGGACATGAGACTCAAAAGACTTTCTTGTAAAAATAATGGATTAACAATAGTAACTAATAGAAATCCTCCTGCACATCTGAACCTGGCAACACCAGCCTTTAAACTCTGGGGAGATATTTGTAAAGTTAAACTTAAGTTATTTAGCTTGTTAAAAAATTTAAAAGGGGCTTCATTCTTTCACTATGTTGTTCATTCACAAATAAAATGTGAATGAATATGTAGCATTTAGTAAGGTAAATATTTACATCCAAACTAAATATTTTACTTTATTTCTGTGAGTGATAACGAAATATTCACGCTATTTTTTCCCACACAGGCATGCGGATTTGTTTTGCATCATTTGCTTTGGATCATTTGGTGCAAAACTGGAAGTATAAGAGTTTTTTAAAGTGTGACTCAAAGAATACAATTTGTGTACTTGCACTTACGAATTGAAGAGATGTAACTGTTCCTTTGCATTTGTGAAAGACTGACAAAGATCTACAATTACAAAACTCCTATAGGACTTCAACTTCAGATTTACAAGGTACAAATACTTTTGCACCAAAAATGCCTCTGTAGGAAAGAATTGGGCTGTCCAGACTGCCGTGAAACATTGGAATATGGCTCACATATGGCCAAAAAATCTGGTTTGGGTCGCATTCGCCTGCTGGAAGTTTCGTATTAGTTCAACAAAAGTAATCTGGAAGTTCAAGAGGAGAAACCTGGAAGTTTCAGAAAAGCAATCTGCACTTTTCAGGAACCTGCAAGGTTTTAAAAATAACCAAGATCTGGAAGGTAACAGGAGATAAGACTAAGTCCTGGGAACGTTACATGCGCTCTGCAGAAGGAGCTTGATGAAACAAATTGTAAAAAGTTGTCTACAACGTAGAGTTTCCTCTAAGTTAAGCTGCAAGCTGTTTGAAAGCAGAAAGTTGCAGCAGCTCTGCTGTTTGCAGTGAAAACACCGGATCTTGTTCCTCTGCTGCAGGTTTTAGATCCGAACAGGGAAACATGGAGGCTGTGAATGTTTGACCTGCTGAGACATGAGCAGCATGCAGGCGGACGGCTCCAAATCAGGTCCTTCGTTATCCAGGGACATCTGCAGCTAACGGCAGCATCACTTCCTGCTCCGAACCGGCCCGTCAGGATTCCTGTTCATCCCGGAGCGGATCGGTTTCCAGCCGGGAGTCCTCACACGGACCAATGAGCTGCTGACGCTCACAGAAAGCTGAGCTGTGATTGGTCAGGAGTTCCTGCAGCAGGTGTGTCTCGGATCCAGGACGGAAGAAAGACGTCCAGTTTCAGGTGAGAGGACACACTGAGGACAGGAGCTGAGGCTTCAGAGAATTAAAGGTTCTGCTGCTGGTTCTGTTCAAGCTGAGTCATGGATGAAAACTTCTCCTCAGTGAGTAACACCAGAACCGGTCTCTGACCCAACATGGAGACGACGTTAAGCTGTCCCTCTGTGCGTCCTCAGGACATGTGGTGGGGGACGCTCGGCACCATCCGACCCTTCCCCAACTTCCACCCGGACCGAGACGCGGCGGACATCCAGGCGGCGCTGGAGAGGAAAGGTACGAAGCGGGTCGGAGCGGAGTTCCCCTGACCCGCTCCGACCCGGGAGGCTGATGTTTGTGGACTTTGTTCAGACATGGCAGCGCTGGTGAGGATCCTGACCAACCGCAACAACGCCCAGAGACAAGCCGTCGCCCAGAGCTTCCAGGACAAAACCAAGCAGGTACGCAGACAGGAAGTGGAGCGGGAAGGTTCCCAAAGGTTCAGGGGAAGAAAGTAAACCAGCATCACATCACACAGCAGTGAAAGAAATACAGGAATGTTCCCTGAAATGCACAAAGTAAAAGTATTTGTCCTGCTTAACTCAAAATAAATCAATTAATCATAAGATAAATTAAAACAAGCTCAATAATTTCCATTTGCTTGATTTACTGATTTCTTTTTTCTCTTTCTACCAAAAACTTGATAAAAGTTTTCAGTCTGGTTGTTTGGCATAAAATCACCTTTTTTTAAGGATAATTTTGTTTACAGAGACTAATAATTCATTTTATTTCTTATTTCTGCTGTTTTGTTTATTTAAAAGGTCTTCTGGTTCCAGTTTAAATGTTCATTATAATTTATAGTTTATTGATCTTTGAGAATGTGTTCTTGCATTATTATCCAATTTCCTTTGTTACTGGAAAATGGTCTCAATATTATCATTTATCTCAATAACTTCTGGGACAATTTATCATTCAGCAGAATGTGTTACCATGACAGGTTTAAGTCTAGGAAGAGAGGTGTGAATGAATGAATGAATGAATGAATGAATGAATGAAGGAAGGAGCCTCCCTGTTACTCGACATGTCTCTCCGGGTCACTGCTGCACTTTGATCCCTGAACTTTGTGTTTGCTGATCAAACATGAGAGAACACACCTGTGTTTGCAGAAGGCGCTCAGCGCCAACAGGCAGCCGGGTTTTTAACCGCCGACCTTCCCGTTCTGCGGCCTCCTCTCACCACGTCCGTCCTGATGTCTGAGCTCCTCCCTGCAGCGTTAAAGCTGAGGACAGAAGCTCTGCAGACCGGACGACAGGCTGCCGTCTCACTGAGAAACTTGCAGAGTCCTACGGGACAAACTGAAAACAATCAGTTTTAATCTTTCATTCTGATCTAATTCAATAAAAAAAATTACCAATCCTGTAGATTTTTCATTTATCTTATTCACAATTAAAATGATCTTTTTAATGTTTTTATTTTGGTATTTTATTTTTTTACTTTTTTGATGTAATTACATTGTTTTTACTAACACACTTTTGTTTATTTTACTGTTTCTATTTACATGGAAATAATAATTTTTAATATTTACATTTTTATAAATTTTTTTTTCTTTCTGTAACTTATTTTTATTACTGATTTACTTTATAATCAACTTTTTTCATTCATTTTAATTTTTTTAATTGTCCTGGGACTAACATTCCTCTCTGGAGAATGACCTTCTGACCCTTTGGTGAGCCAGAACCCGGGCCTGGTTCTGGAGACCCAGAGAGCTGCTGAGGGCCTTCAGGTGTTTCTGTGCTGCTGCAGGATCTGAGCGGTGCTCTGAAGAAGGTTCTGTCCGGAGAGCTGGAGGAGCTGCTGCTGCAGCTGGTGATGACGCCGGAGCAGCTGGAGGCCCAGCGGCTGATGGCGGCCATGGCGGTGAGCCTCTGGGTCCGGTCAGGAGTTCATCCGCACCGTCGGGGTACTCATGTGGTTCTCATCCGGTCCGTGTGTCTCCAGGGTCTGGGCACCGATGAGGAAACGCTACTGGAGATCCTGTGTTCCCGCTCCAGGAAGACGCTGCAGGAAGTGGCTGCCGTCTACAGGCAGAGTGAGTCTCTGGGCCTTCCTGCTGGAATCGGGCCCGGTTCGGTTCTGATGCTGGTTCTCTGGTTTCAGTGTATAAGAAGGATCTGGAGAAGGAGCTGAAAGCAGAAACCAGTGGAGACTTCGCCCGGCTGGTTGTGGCTCTGCTGAATGTAGGAAACCTGCTCAATATCATCAATTAGTAGTTAATGTAAAGCGGCCATTTTCTTCAAATCCAGTGTTTTCAAAGGGAAGACCGTCTTTCCAACAAGGACTGAAGATTTCAGAATTTGATGAATTAAAAAAAAATAATTACATTTTAACATTATTTTGTGTCAGCTGTATTAAATACTGACTGCATAAACCATCTCTGACAGTTTCTCTGTCCCGGTCAGAGATGGCGCCGCCATCTTTGTTTCTGCTTAAGATGAGCAGCAGCGCCCTCTGCTGGATGGCGCGCTATAAAGTTTAACGTTTCGTGCTTTAACATTTCGGCATGAGGCCAAAATGTCAGGACCGAAGCAAAGCATCATTTTAATGGCAAAAACTGTTCTATTTTTTGATTATTTGCCTGATAAAAAAAACAATAACCAAAACAATCAACATGTTAATGAAATAATTAAGATTTAAAGCAAACAAAAAAAGGTTTGCCAAATTTAAGAAAACAGCAAACCATAAACTACATTGTTCGTCTCCTGTATTTTTTTGGCTCACTCTTGCTTTAATTGGACCAGTTTATTAAATGTCTGCATTTCAGTGAAGTCACTGGATGTTTTTTTTTTAATCTTTTTAAATTATTAAAATAAATTTAATTAAAAGCAAGAACCTGGATGAATACTTTGTTATGCACCTTACCTGGGATCAGTGAAAACTTCATCTCAACATTGTTTTTAAATGAGCATCAGCTGCCTGAACTGTGATGAACCAGAACTATTCCAAGGGCCGCAAATGGCCCCCAGCCCACACTTTGGACACCCCTGGTTTAAGCAAATGTCATTAGTTAGTCTATCTAATTTTAATATAATAAACCATTAATCGACAATTAATCGTAAGTCTTTTAATAGTTTGCATTCCTACTGGATATTATTTAACACTAAAGACAAAGAAAAGCAGATGAGAAGCAGGAAACTCTTTATATTCCCTACAAGATTCTGTTGAGGGAAAAAAAATATTCTGGTTAATTTAAAGCAAATTGTTTTCTGGATTTTTGTGCAAAGACATTTATAGCCCATCTTTAGTTGGAATTAATCTGAATAATGTGCATAAAACTGGTTTAGTCCCAGTAGGAAGATGAAGCGTGTCGTTTTGTCCCAACAGAAAGCCGTTACTGCAGGCTCTGTCCAGAGAGACGTTCAGGTATTTTCTGCTCCTCATGCAGTCCAGATCATTTCCACTCCATCTGCCTGAGCTCCAGCTTTGTTCTGCTACGTTCCCAGGCTCTCGCTGCGTCTCTCAGTGGGAAGAAAGCAGAAGCCGGCCCCTGGATCAACATCCTGACGTCCAGAGACTCGGATCACCTGGATAAAGGTGAGTGTGTGACCGGCTGCGGCCTGCAGGTGGAGCTGAGACGCTCACTGTGAACGTCTGGCAGTGCTGATGGAGCTGGAGCTGGAGACGGGGCAGACGGTGGATCAGCTGGTGGAGAAACGCTTCTCAGGAGACTTCCGGCTCGGCCTGAGAGTTTTAGGTGAGTCCCAGGTTAGAGGTTTGCTGATTGATCGGCTCCTCATGGTTCTGTGTTTGTGTTGGAACAGTTCAGTGCATCCAGAACCCCGAGGTCTACCTCGCCCAGAGACTGCTCACCATGAAGGTGAGACGATGACTGGTCAACACCCACACACAGCCCAGTGATGAGGGCAAAGGGCACATCTTAACCAAAAGTGAAACAGACACACCCACAGTTTATGTTGAAGTGAGACCTCTTGTTTGTACACCAGCTTTGATTTTGTAATATTTTCTATTTTCTGAGCCTGTGAAACATTTAGCGTTGAAAATGATGTAGCAAACCCTTTATATGTAAGGACAGGTTAAATATTAACACATTACCTAGTGTATCAGTTGTACTGGAAAACATAAATGTTTCTTCTGTCTTCATGTTATTTTGTAATTATGTTATTTATGTGTATTAATTTGTTTCATTTTAGTCTTTAAAATATCACACTGCACAAAACCTTTCTTTTTTTACATCAATGTAAAATATTAAATCAGGTGTTATAAATAGTAAAAGTATTTAGTAAAAAGTACTTAAGCACCCTTTTTTACTAAATACTTCTTTACTTTTACTTGAGTAATGACTTAGATGATAACTTTTTACTCTAAAAAAAAAAAAAAAAAAAAAGTTAAAGTAGTGATACTCTGACTGGAGTAAAATCTTTGACTCCTCTCCCTTCCACTTCAATTTGGCCAAAATCAGGAAAACTTTATTAGCATGTATAGCTAACACTTAGCCCCGCGAAAACCATAAGGCCGTTACCGTGGTCACTAGCAGTTTTTCCTTTCAAAATCCCATATTTAAACACTGCGGAGATGGACTACCATTAGTTATTATTTAGTGACATAACCTACCAATATCTGCCTTCATCTAGAGCTGATGAATGTTCCAGAAGATGCGCTCATTAGCGGACACGTCCTCAGCTGGGGGTCGGCGTTAGCTAGCCGCGCCTCGGCTGTTCACTGTTCCGACATAACGGCACAGCGACCGGGTCAAAGTATTACTAAAGACCACCCGAACACTTAGACGACCAGAACTAGCAACCCGTTTCCCTATTTGAATCGCTTTGGTACCGGAAACAGATGTTCTTTCTTTACGTGGTTTCTTTGCGCCTGCGCAGACCCAAGAAACGCCCGCTCAGGCCAGGAACCAAAGATTTTACTCAGGAAAGAGCAACACTACTTCTATACTTCTACACATTTTCACCAAAGTAGGTAGTGCTGAAAAACTGACCATAACACTTGACTAAATACAGTATTTCAAAAATATGTAATCAGACGGACAAAAATATAAAATAATGTACAAATTCTGGAATTTTAAAGACTAAAACCTAGCATTTTTACAAAATACTACATTCAGGCAGAAGAAAAACTTAAAAATAGTAATAATAATAATAATCTGATGACACCAACACTTGTAGGAGGTCGTGTTTATGTGTTTGAACAGGGCCAAAAACCATCCCAGTGATAATTCTATATATTCACGTTAGCAGATGGCAAAACTGAAAATAAAATTTGAACAACAAAGCTGGTGTACAAACAGGATGTCTCACTTCAACATAAACTGTGTGCCTGTTTCTGGTGTTTGCGGTTCTGTGTTTTTTTTTTTTCCATCAGTAAAATTTACTGACAGAAGATCGAAAAAGTGTTCAGAAATCGTAGTGATACTAATAATAATAATAATATTACTCAAGCAAAAGTAAAAAAGTACAGTGCAGTACTGCAAAAAGTTAATCAGTTACATGTAGCGGAGTAAATGTAACCTGTTACTACTCGCCTCTGCTCTCCAATAAGGGTTAATATAAGCTAAGTTATATAAAATCAATGAAGAAGTGCATAATTATGTCTTACAGTCTCAAAATTTTACTTTCTGAAATTATTACTTTGAATCTCAAAATTATGACTTTAAATCTCGTAATTATTACTTTCTGTTGGGATTTTTTTTATTTTCATGGAAACTGGCTTCCATATAGCAGTTATAGAGAGCGCATTTAAAACATTTAAAACTCCTCAAATGGTGACAGTGTGTGGACCTCTAGGGGCGCCACAAATTACCAGATTATGCAACGCCTGCGATTCTTTTGTGTTTGTTTTAGTGCTGACAACGACAGAAATCTAAAGAAAACATCTTGGATAAATGTGTCGATGTGATCCTGTGGGGACTGGGTCGGGTCACAACCCGGTCAGGTACTGTAACATGACCAGGACTAATTCTGCTGATTCATTTTAACCTCGACAAATCAGGCGGATGGTTTCAGGCCAGCAGCTGGCAGTAATATTTTTAGAAACATGAATATTTCAGAGTGACTGCAGCTGCTTCTGCTGGACCAAAATGCTCCATGAAGATTCAATAATTCTGTAAATTAAAACCTGACGTGTGTGAGGCAACTTTCTGCTGTAATGATTATAAATCGGACTGATCTCAGCAGACTGCAGGTAAAATATTAACCCTTTAATTCATGTTTCTGGATTCAGTTGTTATAAAACAAATTATTTTTTTTTTAATTTTAGTAAGTACTCCCTCTGACAGCTGCAGGTTTTGATGAACATATTCGTCACATCTTTTATTAAACTAAAATGAGGCAGAAGCTGAGCGAAGTTGCTCCCTCACCTTCTTTAAATTAGAAGAAATTGATGTCAGTCAGTCAGATTGCTGCAGTCAGTCAGGTTGCTGCAGTCAGTCAGGTTGCTGCAGTCAGTCAGGTTGCTGCAGTCAGGTTGCTGTCCGGTTGACGGTTTTCCCTCTGCAGACGTCTCTGGTTCAGGGCATCATGGTGTCCCATAGCGAGGAGGACCTGCTGCCAATCCGCGCGGCGTTCTTCAGGCTCAGCGGATCGTCTCTCTACTCCACTCTGCAGGTTGAACTCATGTTGCTGCATCACCTGTGCTGCATCACCTGCCACCTTTACTGACCTGATTGTTCTCTGATTGTCCCTCAGAAACATTTTAAAGGGGAGCAGCTGCTGGCTCTGCAGGCCATCTGTCGGTCTGAAGATTAAACTGAACTGCCTCTCCAGGAACCTGTTGATTCGTATTTCACATCTTCTTTTCATATTAATGACATTTCTGACTTTCATCTGTAACTTATTAACTTTTACCACTCTGTGCTGCTGGAACACTTTGGTTCTTTGGTTTAATGTGTAACATGAAGACAGAACTCATTAAAGCTTTAACATGCAAACAAACAGCAGGACTGGCAGAGTGAGCTTCTTTTATTTACTCAAAAAGAACATAAGAATAAGCATTAATATGTGGGCATGTACACTTTAACACAAGCTGACAGAAATACTCTCATCAATCAATTCAGAATGATAAAAATCAAATCTTTACATCCTTATTTTAACCAAAAGCCCCTTTAGAAGATAAAGAACAAATCATATCTGTAGTTCTTCTTCTGACTTTTCAAGAAATTTGGTTCATGAGGTTTAAGGTTCACAGGAAGAACAAGTAGAGCAGCAGAGGAACTGCAGAAAGCAGCAGAGGAGCTCTGAAGCCACAACATCCACCTGGTGAGGTTCTGGGGGTGGGACTTATGGTGGCTGAGCTGGATGATGGCGAAGAGGAGGATGGGGTCGTTGGTGAAGAGGAGGATGGGGTCGTTGACGAAGAGGAGGATGGGGTTGTTGGTGAAGAGGAGGATGGGGTCGTTGGTGAAGAGGAGGATGGGGTCGTTGACGAAGAGGAGGATGGGGTTGTTGGTGAAGAGGAGGATGGGGTCGTTGGTGAAGAGGAGGATGGGGTCGTTGACGAAGAGGAGGATGGGGTTGTTGGTGAAGAGGAGGATGGGGTTGTTGGTGAAGAGGAGGATGGGGTCGTTGGTGAAGAGGAGGATGGGGTCGTTGGTGAAGAGGATGGTGGGGTTGTTGGTGAAGAGGAGGATGGTGTTGTTGACGAAGAGGAGGATGGGGTCGTTGACAAAGAGGAGGATGGGGTCGTTGACAAAGAGGAGGATGGGGTCGTTGACGAAGAGGAGGATGGGGTCGTTGACGAAGAGGAGGATGGGGTCGTTGACGAAGAGGAGGATGGGGTTGTTGACGAAGAGGAGGATGGGGTCGTTGACGAAGAGGATGGTGGGGTCGTTGGTGAAGAGGAGGATGGGGTCGTTGGTGAAGAGAAGGATGGGGTTGTTGACGAAGAGGAGGATGGGGTTGTTGACGAAGAGGAGGATGGGGTCGTTGGTGAAGAGGAGGATGGGGTCGTTGACGAAGAGGAGGATGGGGTCGTTGGTGAAGAGGAGGATGGGGTCGTTGACGAAGAGGAGGATGGGGTCGTTG